>BQNB010075140.1:0-31567 GCA_026074375.1 Tanacetum coccineum | reverse complement strand
CTTTCAGAACTTGGATTTTTATATGGTTGTAGATAATTGAATTCTCTTCGCGTGGTCGCCAGAATCGCGTCAAACGGAGTTCGTATGATCGAGTTATGACAAAAATAGTGAACAGGTGTCGGGAAGCATTCAACTTGAGTTATTTCTTCGTTTAAGCTTCAAATCTTCGTGTATTCTTTTATTTTCTTCCACGACACATCACATGAACCTACAATGACAAATATATTCTATTCTATACCAAAAGTTTTTATATTTAACCAATAAATATATATAAAAGCCTAGATAACGCGTATAGAAACATGTATAATTTGAGCGTTATCAAATCCTCTCACACTTAAAACTTTGCTTGCCCTCAAGCAAATCTAAGAAAAAAAATTCCTATATGACAAGACGAGGAAATTTGTATACATATATTTTTAAATTTTGATATTATTATTATTATTATTATTTTTTAAATTTTTTTTATTTGGTGTGAAATTATCGAAAATATTTTTGATTTTTAAAATAAATAAGTGCAAAAGGCGCAAACACCCTCCCCCCCACACTTAAGGGTTTGCTTGTCCTCAAGCAAAATAAGGAAAAACATAAGCTTTACAAAACAAAACTAGAATTATGAAAAATATTTTTAGATTTTTAATATGTGAAAACAGAGATGTTTGACGATACCTAATGATTCTCAAGCTGTTGTAACATGACTAAGCACCTCATGAATAAGGAAAGTATAATTCACTCAAATACTCGTATGTGATGTAATACAGGGTAAAAGGGAAATCACACTCAATTGCTCAGACATGATTAATTTCATACCACAGGCTTGTACAAGAAACAAAACTGCACCGACAAGGCGTAAGCACAAAGTATAAATATCAAAAGAGGACTTTTATTCGGGTTGTAAAGTTAGGCTAGGGGTTAATAAGGGTGTGGATAAGGCATGGGAAATATATACTGGAAATGGTTAGGTATGGGTAATTTATTGGAGTTTGTTTTATACATGTCGACAAGTCCAAGAAACCCATGTTGCTAGTTACGACAATCCACAAACCCGCGAGGTTATTGAACAAACCAACCTCCATCTAACAAACAATATTTATTCCTACTTCTTTTTTTTTCGATTCAACTTTTTTTTATTTCTTCTTTTTTTCACATTTTTTCACATTTTTTTTTTCAATCCACCCTCATTTAAACAACTAACAATTCCCCCACACTTGAGATAAGGATACACCACAAAAAATACGAAACATGAAGCTGGCCATCTCCATCCCCGTTAAAATGGCACAACACTTATAACAAAGCGCGAGCAAACCATAAGAAAAGATCAACCAATCATATCGAGCAACTAGTAACCAACCATAGACTTTCGATGAGGGGTAAGGCTAGGCTAAAGGTTATATATTTTTGTATATTTTTTTGTGGATGAGAAAAATGAATAGAATGGCTCAGGGGTTAAACTAGGGGCATCTAGTACTAAAGATGAGTGCTAACAAACGGGTTTTATTTGGGTGGTTAGCTAATCAGTGTAATTATCTAAAAGAATAAATAATGTGAAATTGGTGGGCTAATTTGGGTGAATCCTAAGTTTGCCTCTTTATCACATAAAAATACATTTATCACGCAAACGTGATCTCACTGCGGTCTCGTAATGATTATCAAGCATAATTTCTAGAATCAATAAATCACCGACACACTCATATAATTTTTAAGCCGATACCAATGCTCCAGAAAAGGCGACAAATTACAAATACACAGCCGTAACGACGAATGAGACACTTGCAATTGCATTCAAACCTTAACTCGATAGAAAGGTGAGAATATTGGTGGGATTATATTATCTGTAGAGTTTTTCGAGGAGTTAAAATAACTGCTTTTTGATGAAGCTGGAAAGTAATCCGATGAGACCAGAGTATAGTTAAGAATATTCATAGAGGAGAAAGCATCCTCAATATCAGAAGTAGAGTGGTTGGGAGAAGACATCGTTCTGATAACAACCCAGTTGTAAATAACATAAGTTATTTATGTAATAGTATAATAGATATGTATCTTTACATACTTGTTCCGGAATGTAGTGGCACGGAGGACTTTGATGGCTGAAAAAGAAATGTTGTTATAGTTAAGGTTTTGACCTTTTTCTTTATAACCATGGCGTTGATACCAATATGTAACACCCCCATTTTTACAATATAGCAGCGGAAGCTAATCTGGGGTATTACTTCATGGGTACAACAATCATAATCATAGAAAACGACTCAAAAGAGACGTTTTTGGAAAATTTAGTTAACATTCATTATAATAAGAGTTTTTACAAAATGCAGGTTCCAGAATCTAAAACATAAAGTGTGAATGATAACAGTTCAGCCATCTTTGAGTCCATGTCACTCCGTGCCGTAAGTTGCATAATTACCTAAGATAAACATGCTAAAAAGTCAACACAATGGTTGAGTGAAATTCATAGGTTTGAAATGAAATAGTTGAATACAAGTCATCATAAGTAATTGTTATGAAAGCAGTGTCATAGTAATGCGTTATAGTGTGGTATTGGGTTACGTTGTTATACACCCGTTATTGGTAATAATTGCAACGAATATAATTATCATAGTAGCAGTGTATTACTGCATTATTGTCTTATTTGGTCTGTTTGGCATGATTGATCTGATTGGTCTGATTGGTCATGTCTGGTCTAAGCTCATGGCACACAAACTGACTAGTGTATATATATATATACCCAAAATGATGTGATATATATATATATACATATAAAGATAATGGCCCTCGGTGTAGGTACTTGCCATATACCTATGAAATTCAAATATAGTGTGTTTGGTTACCTATCCGGCTAACACAAACAGGATTCGTCAATCCCGATAGATCTATCCACAATATTTGCGTTTACTCCGAAGAGTAATTAATGGTCCATGATAATGAGGGACTTTTGACATAAAGTAACTTAGACATTAGTTGTAATGGTATGTCAGGATAGCATAGAACTTGGAAATCCTGGACATACTATACAAAGCACACAAAACATGGACAAAACACGGGTAATGGAAAATGAAAGTCTTCTCACAAAAACACTTATTTATTACTACTACTACTGATAAGCATGGGGTGCCTCCCACGAAGCGCCTTGTTTTTGTTAACCGAGTCACAAGCTCGACTCGACCCCGAATTCATTGGTCCATGGGGAAACAAGTGGAAGATAAAAATTCATCATGGACTTTCATGCAAGGTGGTTGGATAAACATTGAATTTCATTGAAGTTCCACTGCCGATGAGATACATTCGGCATAAAAGAATGATAAATTGAGTTGCAGGGATCAAAAATGGTTATCTTCATTCCTCGGTGGAGAGAAGATATGGAGGAGAAATGGATACGTGAGGTGATATGGAAGAAAAAAAATCCTTACAATATAAGCGACGATGAGGTTCACTTAAGAGTTTGAAATCCGTATCCAGGGTGAGATGGGTGGGTAAAACATAGGCACATAAACTCTTGGTTCTCATGTGGAAATTATCATTTCACCACATATCCATAGTAAGATTGCCTGCAGCTCGGGGATCAATCTTAAAGAGAAATATGGATCTACGCCGGTGGAGATATGAGGTGAGCAAGTCCATCATGCGAAAACTCCTCATGGTTAAAATAACTCTATCGGGAGGAGGAAATGGATGATGAAAGATCAATGATTACAACTCATATTGAGAAAAATCAAACATGAGTAGTGGTCTGCCACTTACTCCTCTCTTTAAAATGATCGTTATCAACGTAGAAGCTTTATAATCAGGAAGAGTTAACTCAGAATGAGTAGTTGGCGCCACTATTAATTCTCTTCCATGATTAAAGCAGAAAGTTTCAGATTCGGGAAAATGAATTATAATGTGTTAGTCTCCTCCAAGAAATGATTAGGAAATGTTGGAGGTAGACTTGTCACAACTTCGAAGATGGCAAGAGGAATTATCTCTTAATGATCGATTTAGCAATAAGAAGATTGACATTCAACAATTTTTCACAAAGGATATCGTCTTTGATTGTTAAAAGAATGTCATCAGTAATCCTTTCAACTTCCGGATCAACAATCCCCACCACCTCTAAGCTGACGATCTCAACATCGGGAGGTGATGCATCGACATAATCGATATTCTCATCATAGGGATAATCGTCATCACTTGAAGAATTATCATCGTCAGAATTGACATACAATTCATTAATGTTCAAGTGTGAGCATTTAAGAGGTGTGGTATTTTCACAAAAGAGGTCCATCACACATTTTGTCGGGAATACCCTCGGACTCACTTGGGATTGGGACAAGGTCCTCAACACTAGACTTTATTACTTTGTCCGATTCCGTTGCTGGAATAGTGTCAAGATGCTCGTCCCCCATACTTAGAGAGTTATCGGGTTCCTCGATTGGTAAAACGGGTGTTATTGCAATGGTATTGTCTTCGTCATCATCGTAGCAAATGGGAATCTTCCAATAACGATCTTCAGCCACTTGCTCTTCCGCAATTCGCTCTTCTTCTTCCTTCTTCTGTATAGCTTGACCAACCAAATCACATAAGGTTGCCATTTGTTCCATAAGCTTGTTGCTAGAATTGAGAAGCTCATTTTGGGAATTGAAGATTGGATGATTGACGGTATATTGCGGGGGTTGGTGGAACTTGGTCAAACCAAAAAGAATTATTAATCAGTAGCTAGAATTTTGCTCATGATAATAGTCTCCTTTCATTGTTGACTTTTGTAAAGTTTAATGTGGTCCCCCGCAATATTCACAACAAGAATATTGTTGTGGAAAACTCGGTGAAGTTTGTGGAAAATAATAATCAAGTTTTGATTGAAAACACAGGTCCTGATTGTAGACAAACGGGACTTGAGGCTGACAATCGTAACCGTAATGAGAATCGTTCCCACGTATCTCACAAGAGTATGGTACGTATTGTGGTTGTGGAGGATGGTTTGCAACACTTGGAGAATCGTTAGAAGAGTATGGAGTTGAAACATTGATTTGTGTTCCATTTCCAACTTTACAATGAAAACAAACTCCATCGTATTCATTGCACCCACATTGTTGACATGTACGAAACAGACATTGTTGTTGCACACTTTGCAAGTTTTGTAGGTGCTCACCAATGGTTTGATTTTTGCATGGTTCCGGATTAGAGATAATCGGAACTCTCGGAGGGCAATTATAACCGTAATGAGCACCTTTCCCACAAGACTTACACGTGCATTGTCGACAAAAGATTCCATCTAACGAATCACCGCACTCGTGACTTTTTCTTTTGTTTTTATATGATAATTATACTAATAAAAGAAAATAAAAATATTTTTGTATTTTTTTATATGTTTATAAAAGAAAATATTCACAGATTCAAACACAAACTGACAAACGTAACGATAATCGTTTTCACAGCCTCCCCGGCAACGGCGCCAAAAATTGATCCGTCCAAACTACACCTTAAAATATATATAATATATAATAAAATATAAAATATATATAGTAAGAATAGTCTAAAAGCAGAATCAATAAAACCGAGAAGTAGTATAGAATTTTCCCGGGTCGTTTATCCCCAACGAGGCTGGACTGGAGAATCGATACAGTCGAAGGTTTGAGTTTGAAGGAGAGAATTAGATTAGAAGTGTGGAAAAGTTAAATTAAACAATAACAAATAAAAACGTTTAAGAAAAACCTAGAAATTACGAAATTAAACTAGAAAACGAGAGCACGAATCATAAACAAAGGGGGGAAAACCTAAAATCTTTAAAAATAACCCTACGAAGAAATTTTCACTTCTAAACTACTCTACGGGACAAATAACGAAGAATGAAAAAGACTAGACCGAAAACGGAGTTCGTTTGACCCACAAACGAGTCAAAACAAAATCCCGCACCCGGACCGTTCTTTAAAAAGTGAAAAGTTGTAAAAATGACCCTACGAAAAATTTTAAATTTTTCCTACAAACTATATGACAAAATAAAATTCTCTAAAAAAGAAAAATATTTTTTTGATAATTTTTGTATTTTTTATGAATTTTTTAAACTTTTAACTAAATTAAATTATAAAAAATACTAAATAATTACGAAAAATTCTGAAAATTTTACCAAAAATACTTTACACTATGATTGATCTACGAAAAATAAGAAACACAAGATTTGCTTAAAAATAAGCCCGTATAAGCTGTTGGCAGCTTATAAGCTTAAAAGCCAAAAACCCCTTAAATACCACAGCCCTTGGGACTCTAACAGAAAAGTCCCAAGGGCGCAGCGGTATGAGTGTGAGTTATAAAGGGGGGATCGTATCGAGAGGTCCCGGGTTCGAGTCTTGCTCACCCGGACCTCTTGTCTTTCCCCCTTTTTTTATTTTTCCTAAAAGTCTAGGGTAGAAATTGTAAAAGAGGAAAGTAAAGGGTAGGCGGGCAAACTATTATGAATTTACACTACAATGAAAACGAGTACCCCTGAACTATGGGAAAAGTACCAAACAGACCTTGCGACATGGCTTATTTTTAGCTTATTAAAAAGTGAGATTCAGCTGAAACTCAAAACTACAAAGCTATCAAAGAGCTTATTCTAAACAACATTAATAAAGGCACTTTCAACTTTTAACAACTAGATAAGCTAAAAAATAAGCTTTTAGTTCCTGTTCACAGAAACTAGTGTTTTTCTAAACTTTTTAAGTTTTGGCTTATTTCTAGCTTATTACTAGATGAAAATGGAAAACAAAAGAAGCTATATGTAGATTAGGATGTGTACTAGAGATTTCTAAGAAAAAATAAGCTAAGTTTTAACAAAAATAACAAGAAAATTGAACTTAAAAAGTGCAAGTTTTAGCTTAAAACTGAGATAAGCTTTTCTTTATAAAAAAAGAAAAATATTTTTTTGATAATTTTTGTATTTTTTATGAATTTTTAAAACTTTTAACTAAATTAAATTGTAAAAAATAGTAAATGACTTCGAAAAATTCTGAACTTTTTACAAAAAATACTAGACTCTATAACTATCCTAAGAAAAATGAGAACAAAAAAATTGCTTAATAAATAAGCCCCGAATAAGCTGTTGGCAGCTTATAAGCTTAAAAGCCAAAAACCCCTTAAATATCACAGCCCTTGAGTCTTTAACGAAAAAGACCCAAGGGCGCAGCGGTATAAGTGTGTACAAAAGGGGGATCGTATCGAGAGGTCTCGGGTTCGAGTCTTGCTCACCCGGACCTCTTGTCTTTCCCCCTTTTTTTATTTTTCCTAAAAGTCTAGGGTAGAAATTGTAAAAGAGGAAAGTAAAGGGTAGGCGGGCAAACTTTTGAAAATTTACACTCCAGTGTAAACGAATACCCCTAAACTTTGGGAAAAGTACTAAACAGACCCCGCGATCTAGCTTATTTTTGGCTTATTGAAAAAGTGAGTTTCAGCAAAAACTCAAAACTACAAACTTATAAAGGAGCTTATTCTAAACAACATTAATAAAGGCACTTTCAACTTTTAACAACTAGATAAGCTAAAAAAATAAGCTTTTAGTTCCTGTTCACAGAAACTAGTGTTTTTCTAAACTTTTTAAGTTTTGGCTTATTTCTAGCTTATTACTAGATGAAAATGGAAAACAAAAGAAGCTATGTAAAGCTTAAGATGTGTGCTTAATGTATCTAGAAAGAAATATGCTAAGAGTTAACAAAATTAAAAAGAAATTTGATTGTAAAAAGTGAAAGGTTCAGCTTAAAACTGAGATAAGCTTTTGCTAATAAGCTAAACAGCTTATTCCTAAACCTTGGAAGCTGAAATTTTGAATTTAAGCTATGCTATGGTTTTAAATCTTACCTAGATAAAAGGTTTTTCAAAATTTTAACTAGAAATGAAAATTCAAAATGAAATAAGCTAAATTTCTTACACTACTGCTGTACTACTTTTATAGGCAAATTTAAGCTAATCTATAAGCTTGAAAATGACATTTAAGAGCTTATCTACACTATACTAATGGAGAACTAATGAAATGCTTAAAATCTAATTCTAACTCCTAATTAAAAGAACTAAAATCTAACTAGTAAAGGAATGAGCAACAACAGTACTCACTGAGTTAGTACTGTTGTTTGCTGGTGCAATTGACCAAGAACTTAGTGCAGGCTAAACTCTTAATGTAAACTCATAAACTCACTCATTTCATGTATGAAGATCTACATTAACTAAGTTTAAACACTCTTATGCTAAAAATCACTTATTCTTCAAATTTTACTTAAAACTAAAACTGTCCTGGTGCAAATTCAAGCTTATTAAGCTAAAAGCTTTGAAAAATTTCAAACTAACTCTTGAGACCTTTCTAACTCTTGGTAATATGACTAAACACAACTAAGTGAAGTGTTATGACAGAATTTGGTTGACTTTTAGAGTCCAAAACAGCTTAACCCAAACACTAGTTATTATAAATGTCCTAAACAAATTTTGACTTAAAATCTATTTTAAAGCTTAAACTGTTGAAACCTTTTATCTACTCAAGCTCTACTTAACCTAATTAAGCTATTTGAGTAATTAAAACTAAGGCTTATTAATGAAATTACACCAGTTACTCACCTAGCTACTTTTTACTAAATGACAGTTTTTTTTAGAAATGTAAGATCTAATAATATCTAAACAATAAAAACTCAAAACAGATAGAAAAAACAACTAATCAAGCATGATCAAGCATTCATGAACACAAATGAAGAGCAATAAGCAAATCTTAAACTGAAATTAAGCTGAAATGAGGTTAGAGCAATGAAACCTTGACTTTGTAGTCTCAGGCTACTAGGCTACTCTTTCTGAATGAGTAGCCTTAATTCAAATTCCTAACGGCTACCTTAGCCTCTAAACCAGCTTAAGAGCTCAATAAGCTAATTTTTAGCTTATTCTTCAAAAGCTTCCAAAATTGATCCAAATTGCACTTAGGTTATCATGATTTTGATGTAAAGTGAACAAAACAAGTTAATGAATTGCTTTTAACAAGTTTTAACTGAATTTGAGCTTATGAACAAGAATAAGCTCAAATGAGCTTATGAGAGCTTATTAAAGTAAAACGGCTTAAATTTTGAAATGAAAAACACTTGAAACTTAAAACTAAATTTTATTGCTTAAAATCGTAAAGTACAAGCTATAAGTTACAAAGTACAAGTAATGAAAGCTGATTTCTAAAAGCTTAAAAGAAAATGCTTAAAAATACCAAAAAATTACAAACTGAAATTAAAAACTAACTAACTTCTTCTGTCTTCTTCTTCTTTTATAAGCTAACTTCTGTGTTTGTTGTGAGAGTAAAAAGCCCAAAGCAATCTTGGCCCTTCAATTTCATCAATAATCAATCATAGCCGTTGGATTTGTCATGGGGAAGTGTGGGATTGCCAAGTGGGATTAGGGGATTAGTGGAGGAGGGGGGAGAGGTTTGACCATGGTGGAATTGGGTTGCAGGGTAAAAGAGTTGAGGTGAACCCGTGAGTGGGTTTTGGGTTTAGGGAATTGGCGGGAAAACATGTGGGACGATAAACAGTGTTTCAAAACTGTTATAAGGGAAAGTTTGGGGTTTTGACACTTTTAACCCCTTATGGACATTTATATCTTTGCATCCATCGTCCTTGTTTTGTTATACTTTTGGGGACTTGGCAAAACAAGTCCCCAAGAGTTATAACACTCTTTGCACCCGTAGTCCTTGGTGTATACAAGTTAGTGCTTTTGGCAGCTTTCACCCTTGTAGTATATTTTTGCAAAAATGGCAGTTTGGCCCTTCTCTTCTTTTTTCTTTTTTTCTTCTTTAAATATAAGTTTAGGGATTTACAAGTTCAGTCCCTAAACTTATATTTTTTTGACTTTTGGCCTCGGGGTTGACTTGGGTTGACTTTGACTTTGACCAGTTGACTTTTCTGTTGACTTTTTGACTTGATTGACTTTTCGGCCTCGATTTGGCTTTGTCTTTCACCGTCTTTTCCATTCCGAGTGTTTTCAGGACTAAAGGTTGTTAAAGTGAAGAAAGTGTTTTATTAAAGGAAAATAGAAGATATCAAACACAAGGACTGAAGTTGCTATTTTCGAAACTACTTTATAACTACAATAGGGCGGGGCAATCGCAAGGGCCAAAAGTAACACTTTCCAAACATTCAAAACAAACAGCCGCGTTTCTCGTAACAACCTAACCACCCAAACGGCTTTTCCCGCCAAATTTACACACAAACCCAACTTCGATTTTTCCCACCCCCGCTCCTTTATAAGCATTCAAACCTGCTCTTACATCCTCTCCAATAAAAAGCGCCCACGTGTAAACCAATGATTGGCCAAGACACATCACTTCTCCAATCCAACGGCTACAAATCAAATTCAAAAGATCAAGGGTCGAGATTTAAAGGACTATTCTAGAATTCTTTCCCTCTCACCCTCAATTCTCTATAAATAGCAGTCATAGGTCTCATTTGTATGTTGTTGTTTTATGTAAAAATTTTCTCTTTGTAATTCTTCAATTTTTAAGCAATTTACTTTCAAAGTTTAGCAAAAAGCTTTAAAGCATTTGTACTCTTTCCTTCTAGTCTTGTACCTCATAATTCAAGTAATACAATTCAGTTTTCAAGTCTTTTTGTCTTTTAAGTTTCAATTCTAAGTCGTTTTTGATCAAATAAGCTCTAAATAAGCTCGTTTGAGCTTATTGCTTTTAATAAGCTCAATTTTAGTCAAACTTTGTTTTTTAAGCACTCATTTTCTCATTCTAATCATTTGTAATCAAAAGTATGATCACTTGAGATTGATTGTGTTCATTTTGGAAGCTTAAAGGAGAAATAAGCTAATCTAGCTTATTGAGCTTAAAGCTCTGGTTTAGAGGCTTTGGAAGCCACTTAGGTTCATAATTTGAGGCCACTCACTCTACAAGAGTGGCCCTAGTTCTGAGACTCCATAACTTTCAGGTTCTATTTTCTTAGTTTCAATTTAGCTTAATTTGAGTTTATTTTGATGCATAGATGTTAGTTGTACAAGTTGATCATTGTGAAAATCGATTTTTAGAAGCGAAATGAATAAAAAAGGGGGTGTTTGGTCCATGTATGGTTAAAAGGAAAAAGACGGTTTTTGTAGTTTTGATGTTGTGGTCGTGATGGTTGAATAATATATGATGCTAAAATGCTTAGTTTTTATAGGAGCTTGTATAGCTTATTCGGGCTTATTTTTAAGCTATTTCTTAGCTTATTTTGGGCTTATATGCCACGAACCACTTTCCAAAATCACTAGGAAAGTGATTTTGATTATTTTTGTGTTATGACGTATGTTGTGGACTATTTTTGAGGTTTATGGTAGTAACCAAATGCGGTACGTATCTTATTAGCTTATTTTCAAGCTTAATATACGTATTTTTGAGCTATTGGACTCACGGCCTCAATAAGTCTATTTAAGCCACGGCTTAATGGGAAGGCTTATTGTGGTCCGAATTATTTTCTACATATTAGTACATACTTATATATGTAAATAGACCATGGTTTTGGACTTGAATTGTATTTTGGACTTATAAATGTCTTAATGGACCCTTGTTGGGCCTTAAAGCCCAATAAGCGATATTTAGACGTTGTGAGAGTTTTGTCAGACTTTTGAAAGTGGAAATATATTTACGAAGTGATATTGAACGGTATTTTGGGAAAAACGTTATAAGTAAACGTTAAAGATTGAGATTTTGGAATTTTGTCGAAAAGTGTCAAATTCATGAAAAGTGTTGAAAATAAGGTTTGAAACCTTGGAAAACGTTGTATAAGCGTATGGGTCATGTCAAAATTTCGTAAAAAGTTTATACTTAGAAATTTTCCTAAAAACATGTTTTTTGGATTTTAAAATAATAAAATATTATTTTATATTTTATATATTGAATAAATTCACTAAAAGACGAAAAATATAATTTTTCTTGAAACTTCTCTAATGTGTTTATTATGAGTAAACGTTTTATTTTTAATCGTATTATGATTATTTTGAAGTGACTAAGGTTTACCGAATGGACTTGTCAAAATATATTTATAATTATTAATTATAAATATTTATTTATATTAATTATCTATTTTCTCTAAATAATATAAGTATGTATTATCGGGGAATGAGATTGATATGATTGTGGAAATATGTCGTCAACCATCACACCACTAAATTATTTTGGGTAATTTTACAACGCGTCTAAACTCTATGCATCAAACGTAAAGATTGTTTTGAAAATGGATGATTAAATTTGGGACATTAACTGGACTAGGTCGTGTGCGGGCGTCGTTGCATTTGCTTGTGTGATTGAGATTTGATTGCTAAAGACTTGCTTGAGGTGAGTTCTTGTAGCCAAACTTTTTACTGTTTTTTTGTTGGGAGAAAATAATACTCAAATGTGTTTTGAAATGTTTTGTATTGAACTATGCGAAATATGGTTTTGTTTTTGGACAAGTTACGTGCTTATGACTGCTATGTGAATATTATGTGCTATATGATTGTTTGGATCGGATGGGTACGCCTACCCAGTATTGGTATGATTGATTGGATCGGATGGGTACGACTACCCGGTATTTGTGTGATTATTGGAGCGGATGGGTACGCCTACCCAGGTTTGTGTGAGGTCCTGCCCTAATATAGTGCTCCAGCTGGTAGGCCCTTTAGGTGCGTAAGTGACATATGGTTATTGGTTAGCTCTACTAACACCACTTACTTTAGAAGGTTGGGTAGGTGATGTGATGCTAGAGTTGTTTGCATATATTCACTGTCAAATAGCACTATTTTCCACTGTTGAAGTATTGGCACATCTTTAAGGTCAAACCTACGAGCTCACCAACATTATTGTTGACGTTTTCTAGTATCATTTTCAGGTGAAGTAGAAAGAGATAGTTTGGTGTAGATAGCAGACTTAGGACAGATCCGGTGGATTTTGTTTGAACGTCTTGCTCTGCTTGTTATGTTTGATTTCTTGTTTTGGATGTTATGGAATAGTTGGATTTTTATCCCTGTTGAGGGCATTGGACATTAATTGTAAGAGATTGTGGATTTAGTTTGCGATTGGGACAACGACTTGAGTCTGGTCAGGATGATGGTCTTCATAGCACTTGGAGTATATGCAATGTAGTTTTCTATATTTGTATCTTGTGTTTATGATTGATCTTTTTGTGCATTCCCGAGTTTTTGCCATGTACAGGGGTGTGACAGTATGAGGCAAACCTCCAAGATTCATTGACTTGAAAAACCGGATCCATGTTATAATAATTAAGAACAGCTTTTACGGTCATCAAAACATGCATCTAAAGCTGTTATTGATAGATTAAAGCCTTTTCTTATTAAACATGAATACAAAATGGGAATGGTAGATAACACACTTTTTACCAAGAAGAAAAGTTCAAACCTCATCATCGTTCAAATATATGTCGACGACATTATATTCGGCTCGACTTGTTAAGACATGTGTGATGAATTTGCCAAAATCATGCATGACGAGTTCGAGATGAGCATGATGGGTGAACTTAACTTCTTCCTTGGATTACAAATAAAACAAATGGAAGATGGTATCTTCTTTAATCAATCTAAATATATTAAAGAAATGCTTAAGAAATAAATTAAAAAAAAAATTTGCCTTACAAGAATCTAAACCAATGAAAACCCCCATATCCTCTTATACCAAACTCACGAAAGACGAAGAGTGTGAGTCGGTAGATAGTACCAAGTATCGAGGCATGATAGGTAGTTTATTATACCTAACGGCAAGTAGGCCCGATATCATGTTTAGTGTCTGCCTTTGTGCCCGCTTCCAAGAGGCTCCCAAAACCTCTCACCTTGAAGCGGTTAAGCGTATCTTCCGATACATTAAAGGCACTACACACTTAGGATTATGGTATCCATAGAGGGACGACATAGAACAGGTCGTATATTGCCCAACTCTAATCTGCGGGAAGATTTATGTGGGACCAAAAAGAGCACTGCACTAGCGGTATTTGTACGTTCGTGGGATGTTGTTTGACATCTTGGTTCTCGAAGAAACAATCCGCTCTTTCTATATCCACAACTGAAGCCGAATACGTAAGAGCCGGAAAGGCATGTCAACAAGCACTATAGATGAAACAAGCTCTTATCGACTACGACGTTCGACTCGATGTGAGTCCTGATCAGGTTGCGAAATAATGTATTTAAAAAATTTTTCTTAATAAGCGCTATTGACTAGCAAAACCCGGGCAAACATTCTCGAACCAAAACACATAAGAAATTCGTTCACCACTTTCTTCGTGATAATGTCAGAAGGCTATCCTCCAATCGAAAAGTGTCGTCCATCGACAACATCGCCGACATCCTTACTAAACCCTTAAACGGTGATATCGTTTAACTATCTACCTCTTGGTTTAGGAATGGTGGAACACATTTCATAAATCGTATTAGTCTGCTTCTCTTTCTTCTGTCTCAATTCTAGTCTGCGTTCTATTCCGTGTCGAGACAATTTAACTACTTCATCCAAAGCTAGTTAGATATTTTTAATTCGCGAAATGCAAATTAATTAGTCACTCTACCTAGTAATTTCGTGTTAAAAATTAAAAGTCTAAAAATTCTATAATACGGGCGGCCCCCATATCTCAGGCGGCCCCCAACCTATTTTGGGCGGCCCCCTGATCGATATGGGACCGCCAACAGCAGACACATATCTTTAACACTTAGTCAAAATTTTCAAAACTAAAAAACAAACACCCCTTCTCCCTCCTGCAATGACGAACTCAAACAAAAACCACCAAAAACTCAAAATCAACCATTAAAACTTGAATTGAAGATAAAATCAACACATATAATCATTCCTAACATCATCACCATCATCAATTGTAAGTCATTTAATCTATTTTCTTTCAATTTGAGTCTAGGGTTCATGATGAACACAAAAATTGAAATTGGGGATTTTTTATCCTTCTTTCAATTTTGTAAAAATTAGGGACTTACTAGGATACAATGTATAACTAATATGCTTCCTTTAGACATAGGATTTGTATACACTAGTGAGTTTGTCGAAAAAATTAATTTCGAACCAAAACCCTAATTTTATTTTCAAATCACTCACGTTAGGAACATAATAAAATTGTTGTTATGCATTGTTAATACAACTTAAAAACGTTTTTAAGCACATGCATAATGATCTCATAAACAAAGGTCGAGATACATAATTCATATGTATTTTTCAACATGTTTGGATGAGCAAAATCAAATTAAGGAGCGTTTGGATTTACTCTTAGGATTTTAATTTTAGGTCGAGTTAATCATTACTCCATATTTGTGACATTTAGGCACACACTAGAAACATTGTCAATAAAATGTGACTTAATTTTTTCTTTCTAGGTAATCATGCCTCGCAAATCGTTGCAGACTATTAAAAATACAAAGTCGATATATCCAATGATTCACATTGAATATCGTTCTCTATAAAAGAATGTTTAAGAATCTTGAAAGTTAGTACATTCTGAGGGTCAGGTGGTTTTTGAGGACTTTGCGGATCTAAACTATGTTCGGTCTTTGTTTCATTTTCTTGAGTTTGAGTGTCTCCTTGAAATTAATGACCAAATTTGTCCTTGTTTCATACTCGAGTTTTATAGTCAATATCAAATAAACTTTCTGAAGAAGGTCAAATGTTCATCGAATTTGTGATTCAAAATCAATTCTTCTCTTACTCTCTTGAAGAATTTGCTCAAATTCTTAACATACCTTGCGAGGGTGCCTGTGTCTTTACTGACAAATGGTCACTTGACGAGTTGGCATATGGTGTCCCTACGGATGGTCCATATCAAACCAACCCTCCTTCTCCTGATGACATAATTTCGAATATTCGAATTGATCGAGAAGGTCAAGTTTGTCGCATCTGTCATGAGGAAGAAATTGATGTTCATGAACATCAATTTCTCACTCGTGAAATTGTGCCAACCCTGAAGCCTTTGGAAGAAATTATCTGATAAATACTAGTAATCTTTGATATTATGCAAGAACTAGAGAGAGAAGTGAGTTGGAAAGTTTCTAGAGAGAGAAAGTAACATGGAATGAAAGATAATAATAATGTGTGTGAAATGAGAAAATGAAACAACCAACCACCCTCTCCAAGGCATGGAGAGGGTATATATACTACATACATGGCCGGCCATGAGCCTTAACGGGCTTTTCATGGGCCTTGGCCAGACTAGCTTACTAGACTAACAATTATCAACTACGGGCTTAAGACTATTTACAACTGGATCAGTGACCGATACTTTTTACTTTGTTTCCAAAAATCTCTCCCCTAAGGAGGTCACTCATTTACAAAATTTAACCTAGCATACTATGCTATATCTCTTAGTCTTCAGCTCGTAAACTTGACTTTCTCTTGTGAATATGTTATAGTAATCTTTGACTTTAGGCTCGAGCTTGTTCCTTTATCTTTACTTGTAAGTGGAGATGTGATCTTGAGCACTGTGAGATCATCAACCAAGCATAATCTTGTTTCGCCATCTTGTGACTTTGTCATCTTGTGATCTTGTGACTTCTGGACCGACATGCTCATACCATTCTTGATTTGTTGACTTGGAAAGCTTTAATGTTGCATCTTTCTTGAAATTCTTTAACTTTAACACTTCGTCACTTCGAGAAAGACGTTCGGTATCAGAGTGACAGAAACTTCTTTGAAATTCTTTGGACTTTACTACTTTGACCCCCCCAAACATTTCACTTACAGAAAGTGTTACGGTATCAGGTATAGCGGAAAATCTTGAAACATACTTGAGCTTTCATGATGTCTTTATGTTTGTCGGTCGGGTATGAGCATGTGGTTATGAATCTTGTGAGTCAGCTGGAATCAGGTACCTTCACCACCATCTTTAAGTATCCTGCATTAAAACAGTTAGCAATAAAGCGGGGGGACGAATATGGCTTTGTCATTCATCCGTGTTTGGTTGGAGTAACCTTCGAATCCGTGAGGATCGACCTGTGATCAGGTAGATTCAATTTAAGAAGAATTTTCTTGACAAGATTTCCCGCTGAAGTATAGAATCTTTCTAACACATATGTATAAGATTCATCAAACTCAGCATGTTCTCATTACCGGAACGTCTCAAAGCAGACAGCACGATAAGAGTGAACCAGTGAGTTACTGTCTCACCGATTGAAATAGAAAAGTCAATTTGAAAATTAATCGACGTATCACTTGCTAAAGTAGTTTTGTGACACATCAAGAGTGTTGATCATTTTAAAAATTCGTCATCAATCGTCAATTCATAACCTGGAACAAGTTTGATTCTTATAGAATCGCACCATCATTTCTTTCCAGTTGTACAAGTTTAATTCGTATTGTATCGCACAAGTCACTTTACCAAGCGCTTGTTTGGATGTTTGCTCAATCGCAGGATTTTCCATTTCATGTGAATGAATTCACTCTGTTGTTCGGCAAAGTCACAGGATAATGCGTAGGACTTCTTAATATATATCTTGTTATTCATATTGTGTGACCTTTGAAAGCAGAATTTGACAGTGTCCTAACATTAGATTTATGGATGATCTCTTTTGGCTCTAGACTCAATAGTGCACTTTGATTTTAGTGATCGGAGGCTGGAGCAGACTGCCACCTTTTCAATATCAACTAACTCGGAGTGAGAAAGTCAATAGAAATGCGTGTAATCTCCATGAGATGAGAAATAAAACAAGAGGTTTTCAGAGACCTGAGTGGCCTGGGGTGGGTTGTGCATAGCGTCACTGGGTCCATGACAGTCTTCAATGTCAGACAACACCTTAGTGTTTCCGACAGTTTATGTATTGACCCGGTTTTTGCCTAAGTGTATGAAGGGCTTCTTTCTTTACACCCTTTATCCTTACATTTCTTTTTCATTCTTCAACCCTTCAATGCTTACTGAGACTTCATAATAAACCTTGTTGGCTATAGGGTTTGTTCCTGTAGTTAGCTCCATCTCTGTGGGCATCTAGTCCCTTTTCTCTCTTGTTCTTCCTTTTTTTCATACCCTCAAGGACTTCTACACTAACTAGTGGATATCCTTGGGTAGATCCCTTCGGTTCTGGCTGGATCATGGGATTTGAATATCTATGCCTAACCACCTTATATCTCTATAAATTTAAGAACATGGCCGGTCTTTTAGGTATTCCATTACAATCCTTCAAAACCATTGAAAATTCAATCAAAGTGTTTGATATAAATATCAAAAAGATTTACACTTTGAGAGTTTTTCATTATCACTAAAAGCTCCCCTTTAACATGTGCATCGATATCGTAGTACATGCTAAGTGTAGAGTGTACTGAGTCCATTTTATATGATCACATTTTGATACACGTTAGTTTCTGGTTTTATAACATTTTCTCCCCTTACCAAATGTTAAATCCCTTGTTTTTTGGATATCAATTGATTAAACGTCGAGGACAAAAATGTTACAGAATAATTATAGTAACATTTTAATGCCCCCCACCCCCCTCAAATTATGAGCGGATAATGATATAGTGGTCGAGTACGAAATGTTGAAAGATTTTGAAATTTTGTAAAGATTCTTGAAAATATCATCGTACTCGAACACTACATAACGCTAAGTCTTTATACTTTCTTATATACATATTCACATGTTTTATTATCTACGAAGATTTTTGACAAGAATGATGAGAACACTCACATGATGAAATCATATGGTCTTTGTAGCTGCCGTAGGTTCTCCTTGTAAATCTAACCCACCAACGAACTTTTCCATGCTCCCTCCTTAACCGTCTTTCTTTTCCAGAGTGTTGTCAATCTGTCTTTCTGTCCAAGCACTCTTCAGCAGTTTGCTTTAACTTTCTTTCCTCAAGTTTATGAAAGGTCTTTGCATAAACTTCGAGGATAGAAACAGATTCAGATACTATTATGTAATTGGAGCTTGTGAGGGTTGTGATGTCGGTGTTGATGTTGTCTTAGCTTCTCCCCTAATACCAGAATCCTTTCTTGAGTAGATTCAAAACTTTCTTGGAAGCCGCATCAAGCAGTCTTGATGTATAAAGCCCAGATATCTGAAGTACACACATGACCCTTTTAAGAATTTGATACCGCAACACCAAAGTCAATTAAGTCCCGGATGAGCGCATTTCTCTCTTTAGGATAGTGATGATATATCTTGTAACACCAAAGTCAATTAAGTCCCGGATGTATACAATTAATCCCTCTAAGTAGTCGCAATGATAACACTTAAGTCAGCTAAGTCCCAAATGAGCTCATTTCTTCCTACAGGATAGTGACTATCTAAAGGAATCATCATACCTATGTGTACCTCTTTTATCAAATATTTATATCCATTTTAAGAAATAAGATTAGTGATTGACCGGTTGGCCAGACACTAATTGAACCAGAAGAAACTCTTTTACGTATTATATAATTATACTTCCACACTTCCCCTTGGGAATTCAAATGATGCTCTGACTATGACGAGATTGTGCTCTTCCACCATGTGATTGAAATAGTGCACCCGAAAGATTTAAAACGGCCTAAAATCAAAAGAAGCTAACCTCAAAAGACAAAAGAAGCTAACCTCAAAAGAAGGCCAAGGACACTATCAAGTATACATATACTCCTTCCCCCTTGCTGGTTTTGATACGTCGGAATCAACAAAACCTTATACGCATACATATTCGAGATATCGTGTTGTGAATTAATTAGCTTAAATCTTGGCCGTGAGAATCACTTTCAAGGTCTTTTTAAAAACTATGAAAAGTATTTCTAGCTCACTAAGTTTTTTTACAAATAACTTAAGGTGTTGGCAATATTGATCGAATGTAGTTTAAGGCCTGAATTCACCAAGTCTCGAATTACAAATAAGTCCATAAAGATTTAAACAAATGACATCTAAAGCTCTTGTAGTTAATATAAATTAACTTCCCTTGAAATTATTATCCGGTCATTATTCAAACTTTATCCGTTTATTCCTGACTTTATTTGTAAGACTGTTTTGAAAGATTTTGGGTGACACTTTCTCCCCTCAAATAAATAAACCCATTTTTCTATTTAAGAGTTGTTGTCATTGTTTGAGTGTCGAATTGTCTTTTGAAAAATCTTTTGTGATTACTGAAAACATGATATATGAAGATAATTTTGTACAAATAAAAATAAGATTTCTCTCTATTTTAACACATAAAGCGCACTAACACGTACACTTTATGGAATATAGAAAGCACGGGTTTTGTTTTAGTGAGCAAGGTAATCACAAGATTTTGATGATCATAAAGTAGGGACCGATGCCCGAGAATAAATTCCCGTTGAGAGGTCAAGTTTCCTTTTTGATGAAATACTTGCCTTTAAGATGATGACCGGGTTGCTATCTGAAATAATAGCAAGCCATTTGGCATGTTTTGAAAACATTTTGAACCTTCTGCTCGATCATCATTTATAGTCCTCGTCATCACTATTGAATGACATTTCTAAGACAAAAAATGTTATCGATTTTCAGGAAGACATGCCATTTTTACTTTTTTATATTTTTCTCCATTTTTTAATTTTTCTTGGTTTTTAAAATTTTATATTTTGTATTTTGTTTTTATAAAATTTTAAAAAATGATAATCTTTTTGGTTTTTATGGTTTTTAAAGAGATATAATTATGATACAGCGATAATTTGAATAGGTACCACTACTATTCATCAACTTCATCTGCCAATTGTTTCAGAGTAATCCGGCGTAAAAAAACTTCGCAGATTTCCCAGCTTGTTGATAGAAATTCAATTCTTTTCGGCAAGAGCTTTACGTGGAAGTTGTCTGCCAGTTGATAACTTTCTATTGACAAAAGTTAAAGTTCGATCACCCCATTCTAACATGCTCCTTGATAAAGTGAAATCTGATGTCTATATGCTTGGATCTGGAATGTTGAACGTTGTTGCAGCATAAGGCAAATTAGCGCCTTTGGTTTATCACTAGGACATTAGAATTTTTAACTTGAATCTAAGCCATTAGTCGGTAAGCTGTGATCTCTCCAGAAAGATATTGAGCACACAGCCGGACAAAGCAATACATCTCAGCTTCCGTTACTGGATATCCGCAACGCTTTTCTACCTTTAGACGATCCAGCTAACAAGTCTATCACCCAAAATTGATTACTACCAGAAGAGCTACGGCTTGTATCTTTTGACAGCCAGCTGATCCGCATCTGCAAATACTGTTAGAGCAATCGAAGAATCCTTTGGATACCATAGACCCCGATGTACGGTTCCTTTTAGATACCTAAAGATCATTTTTACCGCATTTAAGTGCTTTTCGGTAGGCCGAGCCTGATACCGGGCACACATGCATATAGCAAATTGTAGGTCAGGTCTTTAGGCTTGTAAGATTAATGGAGGGATAGGGTGTCCGATTATACACGATGGTGTGCACGGAATCTTACGGCTTTCCCTTCCTTTATCCTCATCCAGTATGGATTTTCTCAACCATTGGAGTATCCATGGCGTCACAAAGAGTCAAAACCGTATTTCTTTAAAGGATTCAAGGGCATATTGATATTGACTGGTTAATAAAGATGCTCTAGGACTTTTGTGAAATCTGTAATCCTAAGAAATGAAGATTTGGCCCATCATTGGACATCTAAAATTTTGAACACATGATTTTAGAAAATAGATCACAAGTCAGGTGTAGATGCAAAAAGATAAATATCATCGACATAAATTATACTGAAGTAATTTCCTTGCCCGTCTCTGCGGTATCCTGAATAACAATAGTAGGATACACTGAGGTCCTTTGGAGAAGTTTGGGATATCAAGACGAAGACAACATATCATACCACGCGCGTGGAGCTTGTTTCAACCCATAAAGAGCTTTCTTTAGCTTATACACGTGATTGGGGTTATCTTTATCCACGAACCCATCCGGCTGGCTAACATAAACCTCTTCCCGCAGATTACCATTCAGAAACGCAGTCTTCACATCCATTTGGTATACGACCATGTTCATATGAGCAGCAAACGCGAGAAAAATCCTTATAGCCTCTAATCTCGTAACCGGAGAAAAAGACTCTTCAAAATCTATTCCCTCCTTTTGACGGTAACCACAGGCTACTAATCGAGCTTTGTTCTTCAAAATTCCTCCCAGTTCGTCTAGGATTCACTTTTGTAGATCACTTTCAAAGTAATCAACATAACTGTGTTTCTGGTCGGGGTAGTGCTCATTCTTCAAGTCGTTCGAACTCATTAAGTTCTTCTTGCATTGGCTTCAATCTAACAGGCTTGTGTCCAAAGGCATCTTTATACTTCTCTGTGGGTTCAACAGCAGTGAGGAAAGCATCGTAGTAACAGAAAAGAGCTTACTCATGTAATTGCAGTCGAGTGGAAACTGGTCTAGCGAGTTCACCGATTATGTTTTCAAGTAGATGATCCTTAGTCCATTTGCTATTGTGTTCAGAAATTTGGTGATCAGGGTGCACAATTGTAATGAATAGATCTGATGATGAGATTGTATAGAGGGGATTTCTGGAATTGGAACACCAAAGTACGGATCATTACCCATATGTGTAACTTCAATATCATGATTATCTTCTTCAACATCATTCGGAATGATGAGAGATTCGGTTTCGGGTGTTGTTTGAGAATTACTTGGGGATGGTGCATCTTGGTCAACTGTAGTTGATGAAGGTGAACCGGTTGAGTCAGCAAGAACTGGAGCAATTACTTCATTAATTAGAACAACAACTTCAGGAGCTGGTGTTTCTACGCTTGGTTGAAGGATTGAGATATTCATCGAACAATGATTGTGAAACAGTATTATCCAGTCAGTTCCAGTTCGCGAAGGTGATGGTTACAAACGGTGTTGAAGGGATGAGGGTTTGGACGAGTCCTGGAATGATTTGTTGCAGAGTTATTCATGAAGTGCGCCGGTCCTAAATCGCTGTGTTTCAGAAAGAAAGCCATTGCAGGTCAGCTCATCATACGGCAACGTGTATGGTTTCAATTTTTCGCTTCTGGTACGTCTTTGTTAATCCGGATTGCTTTCATTCGTGGCAGTGGGTAAGCCAATGAAAATACCTATATCGGCCTTCGGTTGTAACTTGCCCAAGTTCTCGCTATCATTCGTTGGGTAGCAGAGTGCACCAAACATGAAGATACGATAGGTCAGGAGGTTTGTTGTACAGAAGCTCGTATGGTGTTTTAACCTTGCTCGAAGGGGTATTCATGAAAACGTGTTTTTGTTTGAAATTTATATGAATGTGTGCTTGCCATGTTTTCGATCGAAAAATTTAGGATTCTGAGCTAGGATGTAGAAAGGTTATGGATTTTATGTAAAAAGGATTGTAGTCTCATTATTGAATGATACTAAGACATAAAAACTTGCCCTGATTTGTAGCTTCTTAAACTTAGGTGCGTTAATGATCAAAATGCTAAGTTTGTTGTATACTCTTGATGATTCTGTAAATTCAAGATGGTATATTGTGCCTAAATGTTTTCTTTATGCTTAGAATGTCAATGTAACAAGTTTGAATGCCTAATAATTCATGTTTGTGAAGTTATATGAGAAACCGAACTATATGACCCACTGTGAGAACCGATCGAGTCTAAGTCCATGTGAACCGAACGAGTGTATACCCTTAAGGAACGATCGAGTCTAAGTCCGTATGAACCGAACGAGTGTATACCCTTGAGGGCCGATCGAGTCTAAGTCTGTGTGAACCGAACGAGTGTATACCCTTGAGGACCGATCGAGACTAAGTCTGTGAGAACCGAACGAGTGTATACCCTTGAGGACCGATCGAGACTAAGTCTGTGAGAACCGAACGAGTGTATACCCTTTGAGGACCGATCGAGTCTAAGTCTGTGTGAACCGAATGAGTGTATACCCTTGAGGACCGATCGAGACTCAGTCTGTAAGAACCGAACGAGTGTATACCCTTTGAGGACCGAACGAGTCTAAGTCTGTGTGAACCGAACGAGTGTATACCCTTAAGGATCGATAGAGACTAAGTTTGTGTGAACCGAACGAGTGTACACCCCTTTGTGGACCGATCGAGTCATTAGTATTGAGACCCAAACGAGTGTAATCCCTTTATGAACCGATCGAGTCTACTCCTTTAGAAACCGAAGGAGTTGGTTACCTTTAAGACCCGAACAAGTTAATTTCATTGAAAACTGAACGAGTTGGCTTCCTTTGAGACCCAAACAAGTTAATATGCTTATGAGTCGAACAAGTCAGATTATATTGTGAACTAAACAAGTAAAAAAAGCTTTAGGAACCAAACTTGTCTTGACAAAACATACTTAAAGATCGAATTTTTCCAAAATAAGGTCAAATTAAGACTTCACTTAGTTCAAGTAGACATTAAAAGATTGACAATTCCAAGGTTAACTAAAATTCAACTTAGGTTATCCAAATTATCTACTAGGTAGACAAACCACGATTCCTAAATTGTTAAAATAGTTGCCTCTATTACATAACCTTTTAGTCTATCTAAGTTGTCTGATCTTCAAAGTGCTAAAAGTCATAAAAGTTCTAATGCGTAATTAATCATGTCACATTATAAACTGCATTGACTCTTTCTTAAGCAGAATTATAGCCATCACAAAGGCTGAACAGATTGCGTTAGATGACGCCTTAGTTGCTCCTACCAACCGACTAAAGATTGGTAAATGTAATCTACAAAAGAAGCTAACCTCAAAAGACAAAAGAAGCTAACCTCAAAATAAGGCCAAGGACACTATCAAGTATACATCTACTCTAGTGTTTTATGACAGGTTTAGGTGTTTTATTATCTAGAGCAGATGATTTCCTAAGGGGCACTTCAGTAGTTATGGTAATCCTAGTTAAAGGGCACGCATTTCCTACTATAGTGAAGGTCTGACCAGTAGGTCTCCAGATATATCCAATATTGGTAAACACCTTTCCTGTTGGTTTCCAAACTTTTCTCTTTGAATTTTTCTTAACAGATCTAGATTTAGCACGAGCATTCACATTATTGATAAAATCAAGAACACACAAATCATGATTATCAGAAAGCATGCAACCATTACACTTAACACATTTAAGTTCATAATTCGCATTAAGCTTGGAATGTTGCACATGAGCAGTTCCTTTAGGTGCAACAACACAGTCTTTATTTTTCAAACTAGATTTAACTTTCCTAGGGTGGGCTTCTACTTTATTCTTCAGAGTACTACTTGGTATTTGTGACAGGCTCTGTAAATCTAACTCTTTTGTCCTTGTTCTTTGGTGTCACAGTCACTAATTGTTCTCCGGAATTGTTGATACTAGGGCGGGTTTTACTAATTTTTGAAAGCAACTCCTGAATTAGCTTAGTATACTTACAGGCATATTCTAAGGCTGAATCTAATGGATAGTTTACTTTAATATGATCGATTAAATCCCTAAGAACTGCAGCTTCTTCCTGAGTATGCTTAATATAGGCAGAGTGAGCTGACCTTTTATTTAACAATTTAGGGGTTATTGGTTCCATATTAACCTAATGCATCTTTGGATTACTAGGGTGATTTGAAACATCATTATCAAGTAGAGATTTTCCTTTAAGTTTCCTTAATTCATCCTTAAGTGTTGTTATTGCCAAAGCCTTTTCCTAAAGACTAGCATTTAAATCAGAAATTTCCACAGACTTTATATTGACTTGATTAATTAAATCATCACATTATTCTTTTGATCGAATAAGTGTTGGTTTAATCGAGTCATAAAGTTTCTTATAGGTCTGTTTCAAATGCTCATTCTCAACAATAAGCTTTGTCACCCTATGATCCAATTCAATATTTATGGTTTCAATCTCTTCTAAGTCCTGTTTGATCTTATCCTTATCCATATTTCCACTGAGAGATTTGATTCTCTCTTTTAACTTCTTAATTACCGTGTCTTTCTCTTGGGACTGAGCTTTCAATTCATTTAATTCAAACAATTGATCAAAACTTGGAACACTTTGATTTGAAACAGAATTTTCCCTTTGAAAAATTTCCTGTTTAAGTTGAGTGTCAACTTCTAAAGAGATGCAATGTTTTTCAACAATGGTAAAACTTTTGAACAGTTTATCATAAATTTCTTTTTCAACAAAATTTGTTTGAAGCTTAGTCTCAGGTTTGAGACACTTTTGACATTCACGCACATTCACAGAATCATTATCCACAGAAGAATTCGCAATTAAGTTCACAATATCTTTGCTCATCACTTGTTCCAAGAGTCGTTCATTTTCGTTCAAAACTTGATTCATCTTAACTTCAAATGTTTTTGACTCAATACGATGTTGTTCCACAGCCTGTTCCATTTGATAGAAGACATTTTGGACTTCAGAAAGTTCATCAACCAAATGTTGGTTGAATGTGCTAAATAAGTCCTTCAGAGCTTTTACAAATGGAATTATTTCATCCCTAAAACAAGCTTTTGTATGTTCGAAACCCCATGAACCCTCAGTGATAGCTGTGGGTGTGGTCCTTTCTTTGACTACCTCATCAAAGTTAGCAATATGTTGTTTAAGTTTCTTCAAACTCGTGTTAACCATGCTGACTTTAGGAAGTTCTTTTGGAACCTCAACATTGGTGGGTCTAATAGAAAGTGTGGGTTCTGAAGAATTCACAGAATTCTAAGACCAAAAGGCTTGTTCAGCAGATAATTCAGTTTGTGGAACAAATCGTGTTGAAAAATCTTTATAAAGTTGGTTAAGAGCAGCATAATCTATCGGTGTGGTATCAACTTGCTTTTCCTTTTCTAACATCATATTATCCTTATGTTTTAAAAGCATTTTGGAACGACTCTCTTCAGCAAGTGCTAAGGTTTCTTCTGAATCAGGAATCACAATAGGATTAGTTTGAACAATAATATCACCAACATATAGCTTTGGTTTCGACTGCTGAGCTTTCTGCAGATAGAAGGGATTTTGAAAACCTAGAGCTTGTTTAGTGGTATTATCATAGAAAAACTGAGGTTTCGTCAACATGTGAACAGTTTGTGCAGATTGATCTCTTTTAAAAACAATATTATCTAGATGTTTGATCTGCTTTTCTAGAGCTATTTCTCTATCAATGTTCCTAGATTCTTCTTTCTTAAAATCATTTTTTAGAAGAGTAACCGTTTGTAATAAAGATTCCTTTTCTTTTAAATGTTCTGAAAGAGTTTGTTTAAGAAGATCAATCTCTACAGACTGTGCACATGTGTCTGAAACGTTATCCTTACTCCTTAAGTCAACATTTTGTCCTTCTTTCAAAACTTTAACTTGTTCCTTATATCTTTCAAGCTCAGCAGTTAAGGTATCATTGACACTCTTATTTTCCAGATTAGTCTTGGTACAATTAGCTACTTGGGTTTTAAGCTGTTCAATCACAGATAATATCAAATCATCTTGTTGTGCAGAGGAGTTAGATTGAGAATGAACAGATATTTACGAATCAACCAAGGACCACCCTCCAGAACAGCCTCTAAACCAGCCCGGGAATCAAATTTAAAGAAAAAGAAGCCTTTGGAATTCATCATAATCCTTTTTAGCCCATGTTTCGCCCAATTGTTCCTAGCATAATATTCAACAACTGGAAACGCCATTCTCTTTCCAATAAAGTAGCCATATAGAGTGTGTTCAAAGCGAGTATTAACCTTTTCAACAACTTTACGAGGAATAGAGATGTTAACACCATCAAATACGGGATCAGCCACCTAGGTACGAAAGTTGGAATTAACATTTGGTTGATCCTTTGCACTTCACCCGCAACTCCAACATAGGATGTTGATTTATTGATGTCCACAGACTGAACAATAGGGTCACTAGGTATTGTGGATTCATCAACATTAAGATTAATTGAATCATCAGCATGCGAAACCTTACAAGGGATAACATCAGCATTATTACGATCAACCTTAATTGAATTACATATAGAACCTAGTGCTTCCAAGGTTTCCATACGATCTTCATTAGTCAACTCAGATAATAACTCATCATGTTTACCAGCATCAATATCATTAATTAACTTTTGCAAGTCACCCACAGTAGTTAATGGAACTCCAAAAGTGGCAGCAACATCAATACTATACAGTTCTCGGGACACGTTAATAATAGAAGACGGAGAAACCAAAGGAGAATATGTACTCACCTTTGGACTACTTTCAAGCTGCATATCAACCCTAGCAGCGCCATCTCCAAACATAGTACCCTTATCACTTGTATTCGACATTCTTGACTGCAACAAGCAAACCGAAACCTAAAAAACCCTAAACAAAGAAAACTAAAAGATCAACACAGCAGCTATGAGATCCACGGCTATCTCATCACGAAAAACCTTTGAAGGAATGCAATAATATAAATACACCTAACTTCCATAATGAAAGTCAATGAGAATTAATAAAGATCCCTAAAGAACGAAAAAACACCAAACCTTAAATGAGAGATCGCACCCTAAATCATTAGAGAAACATCAATCAAATAAGAAACTTGTTAAATCATTATAATCATAAGATTAACAGATTAAACAAGAGTATTATATGATATTCGGATCAAGAAAGAAGAAGATTATGCGATCAGAATTGATGGAATAAAGGGAGCCGTTTTTTCGCCCATAGAAGAGACCTTGTTTTGGGTTTTTTTTCTTCCTTTCTTGACGTTTCAAGATCCACACACGGTGCTTTGTGGTGATTTCCCTAGCTCGTCAAAACCACAAACCCTAACTAGGGTTTCGATTCATTGGTTTTCGGTTCTAGGGCTTTTTCGGTTAAGGTTTAAAACCCTAACCGAATTCGGTTCAAGGGTTATTCGGTTTATTGGTTTTCGGTTCAAGCTCAAGTGGTGCGTTTGGATTTGATTATAGGTGTTTGGTTCGTGAAGGTAGACTAGCAATCGACTCATACTTGGTTGACGTGTTTGTGTGAGCAACCGTAGAGGCAGTAATTTAACTGCTAACTCGTTTTCAGGATCTAAAGCTTAAATGTTAGTTTACTCCCTTTTATTATGTGTTAATCTTTGTGCTAAAACTAGATCCATTCCGCTGCGTACTCGTAGCTAACTTGGTTACCTAGTTTGTTAAATCCCAACAATACATTGCAGTAAGGTATTCAATTCTCTAACTTATGCTTGCTATATACCTTGTTGTATAGTTGTTGGCAGAAGATGGTGTCCGAAATAAGGTCCCAACCGCCTTTCTCTGCCTCAAGACTCTTACATTAAGCCAAGTAGATTTTACCAATGATACTATCATATCGTTTGTCTATGAATTGATACGTTGCTCCCCAAATTTGCATAAGCTTATGATCGAAGTGAGTGTGGTACATATGCATCAGATTAATTATCACAAATCTCACTGTTGTGTATTTGAACACTATTGTATTTTGCAGGCTAAAGATGGCAATGATGTCCCACGTTCGGTAATTGGTTCTCCAGATTTAGATATCTACCCAGTGGGGCAGCTGCAGCTTCGGATAGTGTTGTTTCCAGCTGGTAGAGGTCTAGAGAGTGAAGTACGTTTTATAAAGACTTTGCTTGCTTCTTCCCCATTTTTAGAAAAGATGGATGTTCATCCCAGCTGAACCCTAAAGGTGGGTGAAAACTTGAGGTTTACTAAGAAGTTGTTGAAAGCCACGAGCCATACCCTCCACGTTCCCTACAGCGGAAATAGACTTCTACTAGTTTTAGTAAAATTTGAACCTTTCTTCTATTTTGCCGTGTGAATTTGATTCATCTTAAAGCTTATGTAATCTTCGTGAAACTTATGTTTCGAACATGGCGATTGTTCTTGTTTTGCTTTGTAAATGGGCCTTGATATTTATCTGTTTCTTATTGGGAATGACTAAGGATATGAGTTTGATAGTAAGGTGGAAAGGAAACACTTTGATAATCCTGAAGCCGGTGTTACAAATACTCTGCTTATGAATTAGCTAGTCTGTTGTAAATCATGTTTCATGTTACTGGTAGACAGTAGATTAGTTCATTATTTAACTGTATAAACCACAGGTTATTTTGTAATCTCAAGACACCCTATTAGAGAATTAGATACTGGAACAGTCGAACTGATTAACCATACACCGAACCACCTAAAACTGAATACGTAAAGGTTTCTAAAGTCCAAAATCCAAACTATTCCTGCTTTCATTTTACTTAAAGTCAAAACCAACTTGATTCATGATAAAGTTGTTTTTTCTTTTCACTTCAGATGTTAAATTATGGACTTCTAAGTTCTTACTGCTCATATTCTACATTGAAGGAAATGGCTGTATGATATAACAAAATTGAGCAATGTCCTAATTCATCCTTCTGACTACAACATTATGCGTTTGTGACTATCTATCTCCTCATCCACTCTAGCCAAATATCATCATCCTATAGTTTAGAAGGATCTTTAATTACAAGTTGTAAAACACATATCATTCCTCCTAAAAATAATAATAGCATCAGATGATGGGCGTGTGCTTCAAAAATATGGCTCCTGTGCAACTACGTACATCTCGGAACAATCGTTCATGTCTCGTTTATAACTGTTATTTCCAATCTTTAAACATGAGTTCATTAATTTGGTCGATGCCAATATCAGAGTAAGGCTCGATGGGTCGGTCATCTTCCTCTAACGTATGGTCAGGATACACATGATCTTTGCTGTTTTCGTCTGCAAAATTAAATGGAAAGAATTTAAACAAGGATCCTAATAATATAACATTTTCATTGGTTAGCCCTATGAGCCTAACGTCTTCCCAAGTCAAACTCGTCTCAAAAGAATATAATTAAGTTCATTTCATGGGTGATGAAGTATTATGCATCAATAATCTGTATAATGTATTTAAAGTTGAATCACTTGAGTTATTTTTATTTTATTTTTTCACTAGAAAAGAACTAGCTTGCTTTCCTGCAAAAGTAGATTTCGACACACTAAGTAGGTCATTAAAACTTTGGCATTAAGGCGAGTAGAAACGTTGAATTAAATTCAAATCATTTGGGCTCAAGTCAGATTGTAATGATCTTAATCAAGTAGATGGAACAGTGAGTTTATTCTTAAAGTGGCACATGTTAGTATTCGGGGTCTTGATAATCAAAGATTGCCGGATAAATTCTTGAATCGTGTAAAAGTCCACTTTCCTGATACAATATTTCGACCCGATTTGGTGCCTTGGGTTACACGAAATTCGTATAGGGATAAGACAAGAATACACTCTAGTTCTAGGCACAAGAATTAGAGCAAAAACATGAAGAAGATTGTATGTGTAGTTTTGATATATTCATATAAGAATATTATTTTCATGTCCTTAAATTACAAGACCAAAATCAGTTTTTATAAAGAAAACCAAGTGACGGTTGGCATGAGAAGTTGTATCTTATAATGAAAAGTCATGATGACCCTTGAGAATAGTAAAAACCAACTTCTCATCTACGAAACCATTTAATTATGTCACAAGGCACAGCCTTTAGTGACATTCCTAAATGGTTTAGAGACTCTTTAAGATGTCGTTAATGTTCGTATCACCAACCTTTGTCTTATGATTAAATAAACTTATACGAGTGTGCACTCCGCACCACCTAACTCGTATTATATCTTAACTTAATCCCTTTGGTCTCGGGTAAATCACTATTACATAAAATGCTTGAGGACACTAAAATCACCAACAGCACACAGGGGAGGTCAGGTAATGAGTCAAATGGGCTTTGACCGGAAAAGGTTTTTGGGCAGGTCAGGAAGGACCTTCTGGTTTATTC
>BQNB010075139.1:0-31568 GCA_026074375.1 Tanacetum coccineum | reverse complement strand
GATACATAGTTATCTAAGTTAACACAACAACATTACATCTATCTCATTGAGCATTCAACACATCACTAGTAGCAAAAGACTATCTTCCATCCACAAACTTAAACTTATTCCTAGCTTGTAAAGCAAGTTTCATAGCACCAGACCAAATTTTATAATTTTCAGTACCAAAAAGCTTAAAAGAAATTAAAGCAACACTACTATTATCATTTGAATGCATATGAAAAAGATCACCGGCATCCAGATTATTACTTAAAAGCTCATTAGAATTACTACCACGAGCACCCCCATTCAAGATAACAGATCAAACAACCCTAAAAATTTCATGAATCCCATTCCAAATTAATCACACAAACAACTCCTCCTGTCACCGCCACAACTCCCTCTCATCTCACCACAAATCCCGTCACCACCACAGCTCTCATCACGTCACTCTCTCGTCGCTGTCACTCTCCCGTCATAGACCCACCACTCCCGTCACCACTAGTAAGTATTGTTATGTTCATTTTGTACACATCGTTCTAAAAAAATCATGTTTATGATTCTGTAATTGAAAATGTCTTGAGTATGCTGTAATTGAACATTTGTTTTGAGATTTCCTCTTGTAAATTATGTCAATTTCTTGGTAAAATTAGCTAGTTAATTGGTTAAAATATATAAGTAACCCTATTAATTGCAACTAAAAACTGTTCTTAAGTAAATGACAAGTTACCAGACTCTGTTCTTATATTTTGAGTTTATATTGGTTTTTGTTGGCAAATTGAGGTATACTTGCCATTTCTTAATTGATTTCAAGTATATTGTATCACATTGTTTGAGTTGTTGGAAAACCCCCTACTTGAATCCTCCATAACGCCTCACCGGACCCTTAAACTAACGATGGGGTGACCTGCAGGGACTACAACCACAAAGCTCCTGCTCCTGGAAGATTGCTGCTCGGATAAGTGGGACACATTTATAAACATGGACAAGTCTTGGATGGGAACTAATAGGACCAACAAATCTTATGTTGATGGAGTAGCAGCGTTTATTGATTATGCAGTACACAACTTGCAGAAGATGGGGAACATCGACCTACGAGTTAATAAACAACATCTTTTAATGCCATGTCCGTGTACCAAATGTTTAAACCACATAGAGCATAAAGTGGAGGAAGTGCAGTTCCATTTATTCAGAAATGGGATTGATCTAAGCTACACAAACTGGACTAGACATGGAGAAAAGGATGAGCCATCAATAAGTGCCCCAAAACCTGTTAATGCTACAACAGAGTTTGTTGACGACACGGATTTTGCTTCAGATATTCCAACAGATGGCCCAGCAACAGTAGAAATGGTTAATGCTACAAAAGATAATTTTGATGAGGATGACCTTGTCAAGTTTCAAGAACTATTATTAGACGCAGAGAAGCCTCTTTACGAAGGATGTCCTGACTTTACAAAGTTGTCCGCAATAGTTAAACTACTCAACTTGAAGGGTAAGTACGGAGCTTCTGATAAGTTCTTTACTGAATTACTAGGATTGATAAAAAAGATGCTACCTGCTGGTAACAAAATGGTGGAAAAAACTTATCAAGCCAAAAAAGTTATGAAATTGATGGGATCAGGATACAAAAAGATACATGTATGTATCAACAACTGCCTTCTTTACTGGAAGGATGACAAGGATCTGACTGCGTGTCGAACTTGTGGGATATCAAGATGGAAGGTGGATAATAAGACACATAAAGTGTACGAAAACATTCCAGCAAAGGTAATGTGGTACTTTCCAATTATACCAAGACTGCAACGACTATTTAAGATACAAAGTATTTCAGAAGATTTAAGATGGCACGCGACACGGAGGATAACAGATGGTGTGTTACGTCACCCCGCAGATTCACAGGCATGGCGTACCATAGATGAAAAATTCCCCAAAATTGCTAAAGATCCAAGAAATCTACGGCTAGGAATATCAGCTGATGGGGTTGACGTCAACACAGGAAATAGGCATCACAGTGTATGGCCAGTTTTAACTGTCATATACAACCTTCCTCCATGGTTGTGTATGAAAAGAAAGTTTATCATGCTTTCGGTATTAATATCGGGATACCCAGGAAATGATATCGATGTTTTTTAGAACCGTTGGTTGATGATCTACATACCTTATTCGAGACAGGGGTTGATACATATGATGTTTCCACAAAAGATAACTTTAATCTACGTGTCGTTGTGTTATGGACAATAAATGATTACCCTGCACTTGGTACATTATGTGGTTGCCCGTACAGTGGATTCAAAGGTTGTGTAGTATGTGGGAAAGATACAAACTGTGTTAGACTTTCTGCCTCATCCAAGCAAAGTTATGTTGGTCACAGACGATATCTACCATATAACCATCCGTTCAGAAAGCAAAAGAAGGCATTTAATGGACAACAAGAATTTCTCCCGGCTCCAATTCTAATGACCGGGGAACAAATATACAACGAGGTACAACATATTGAAAATAAGTGGGGAAAAGGAAAATGAACAAACAATAAGGCATCAGAAAACCAAGAAGATATGAGAGGCAGAGGTGGGAAGATTCAAAAGCAGAAAAGAAACACAACAGAAGAAGAGGGTAGTTCAAGCCAAGTAAACGGACAAAACGGTGCGTATTGGAAGAAATTCAACATTTGGTATCGAAAACTTAGGTATTGGAGGCATAATTCTGTTCCACATTGTATTGATTTTATGCATGTAGAAAAGAATGTTGCTGAGAGTCTAGTCGGAACTTTGCTACATGTTCTGAAAGACGAAAGATAGAGTGAATGCTCGATTGGATCTGGCTGAGTTGGGGGTCAAACCAGAGTTGTTTGCTATGCAAGAAGAAGACAAAACAACACTACCTCCAGCAGGTTACACATTGACGAATGCTAAAAAAGACACCTTTTGTGAAACGTTACACAACATCAGGGTACCACAAGGTTATTGTTCAAATTTCTCTAGTTTGGTCAACCTAAAGGATAGGAAGCTCATTGGCCTTAAATCGCATGACTATCACATGCTAATGCAAGAGTTTTTGCCCATTGCAATACGTTTAATCATGCACCCACCCACACGATATGCTATTATCAGGTTTTGCTTTTTCTTTAAATCGATATGTAGCAAAGAAATCATATTGCAAGAACTAGATAAGATGCAAGCAGAACTGGTAGTGACACTATGCCTACTCGAGAAGTTCTTTCCTCCATCATTTTTTGATATTATGATACATTTGACTATGCACCTAACTAGGGAGGTAAAATTATGTGGTCCCATATGCTTTCGGTGGATGTATCCCTTCGAAAGATGTATGAAGGTTATTAAAGGACATGTGCGAAACAAAAATAAACCAGAGGGATGCATTACTGAGGAGACTATTGCAGAAGAAACAATAGAGTTTTTTAGCGAATATCATAAATCCATGGAAACTATTGGTATCCCACCTGATAAACATGAAACTAATGAAAATGAGGAAGGAAAGCCATTGTCGGCCGGCAAATCAAGTGAAGTTTCTGCGGAACTCTTTCAGAAAGCACATTTGTATGTAATACAGAATATAGATGAAATTGTACCGTATATCGAGTAAGTATTGTTGATCCCACTTCAATAGATCGAATTCCTTAAGCTTGTTTAAGGTTTAGTTATATTAGATAAATCTAAGTATCTATAATCTTTTCCATAATCAAATAACTTAATACATATCATATAAGCAGTACTAACTAACAAACAGTACTAACTTATTAACTAGCAGTACTAACTAACAAACAATACTAATATTCACTAGCAGTAGTAACTATGTACTAGCAGTAGTAAACACTTAGCATATTTTCTTTGAAGTTCATGAGCAACACTAAATTTAGCTAAGCAACATTAACACAAACATGAGCAACAGTAATCCAAACAACATTAAGAAGACCTCTTAATCCCAACAAGTATTAATAACACATGTCTATTTCGTTACTTAAAATGTTCTATCAAATATAATAATCAAAGACATTATTTCAGGAGACACAAGCAAGTTTTGAAAACAGAAAACCCGAGTAAACGAATATCATTTATGGAGAATGAGCATAGTAAATCTTTTGCTAAGTGGTTATGCAAAGAGGTAATTAATCGTATGTTATTTATAATTATTTGTTTGTTGTTCCTTCAATTTGAAGCTAATTTCCTCAAATTTGAAGCTAATATATACTTGTAATGCAATGTCAGGTTGAGAAGAGAGTTAGCGATCTCCAAAGAAAGTGTATCAGAAACTATAAGGTGGATATCATATAGACCACGCGCTACCGTAGTAAAATACGATGCATATAACATCAATGGGTATACCTTTCGTACGAAATGGCATGATGACAATGTTTACCAGAACAGTGAGGTTAGTGTTGATGTAATAGATCTGCACATATCTAAAGAAGTTGCAACCACAAGACAAGCATTTTATTATGGGGTTTTACAAGAGATATGGGTACTAGATCTACATTTCAGCAAATTCCGTCTTATTAAATGTGAATTGGGTTAATCACAGAGCTGGCGGTGTGAAATGCGATAATCTTGGGTATACATTGGTTGACCTGAATAATTTAGGCCACAAGGTTGATCCATCATATTAGCCCCTCACAAGCACGACAATTGTTTTAAGTGAAAGACCAGATAGAAAAAGACATTATCTATTGTCATTAAGAACACCTCCAAAATTACAAAGATACGTATGACAACGTCGATGAGAAATTTAGTACCGTCATCACCAGCGCATGATAACATAATGCCATGTAGTCACTCAGACGTGACTTCGGGGGGGGTGGGGGGGGGGGGGGGGGGGGGGGGGGGTTGGGGGGGGGGGGGTAAAATGAATCACGAGATGACTGCTATCGAACCGATTGTGGAGGTGTTGTTATACGAAAATCCAAGTGAACCATGTCATGCTCAAGTTGTCATACTCTACCTTTATCATATTTCACCCGTTCTTTTAAAGCATATAGATATTTGATTTTTTGTACTTGTTTATGGATTTATGTGTGTACTGTGCAAAACCTTTTTAAGCTTTTGTTTTGCTGCAAATACTCTTGTGAAGGATTTCATTTTATCTATTAATTTTTTACTTCTTGTTTGGTTTATATGTTTGTATACGAGGCTTTCAAACTCGGGCGATGCCCTAGATGAGTCATGAAGTTGCTAATAAACTGCTTAATTCTGCTTATTAAACTGCTTATTATCGGCTTTAAAACTGCTTATTAAATCTGCTTATTGTCTGGTTTGTGTGTTATTGCAGCTTGCACACTGCATTTGCAGCTTGCATATGCACATTGCATTTATAGCTTGCATTTGCAAGCAAGCATTTGCACATTACATTTGCAGATTGCATATGCACATTGCATTTGCAGCTTGCATTTGCAAGCAAGCATTTGCACATTGCAATTGTACATTGCCATTGTAGGCTAAAGTATTTATTAAAACCTTATTAAAAGTGAAACAAGTTGAAAATAAGCAGAGGGAGAAGAAGCCACTGTTTAATAAGCAGTTTCTATAAGCACTCTTTAAGCTACTAGCCAAAAACAATGAACCTTAAACTTCTATATTACAAAGAAAATGCATTACATTAACGAATAGGTTACTCTGGCAAGATGGTAACCCGCTTGACTTCCGTAAGGGAGGTCGCGGGTTCGATTCTCGCTGGGGTGTAAAATCCTTTTTTATTTTCTTGTTATGAATATATTGGTCACATCCGATTTCACATTTTGCTCTAAATAATAGCCATATGCTGTTTAAAGGGAAGAAATGTGTATTTTGTGTGACTATTGATCATCCAATAGCCACATTAAGTTTATGTTTGTGTGGCCTTTTGTAATATTTAGTCACACAAAGCATGTTTGTTTTGGGTATTTAGTCACATACAATTAAGCATAAAGTGGCCAAAAGTGTTAATAAGTGTGACCATATGGTGTTTAAAGTGAAGTAAAAGTGTATTTTGTGTGACTATTGTTCATCCAATGGCCACATGAATGTTATGTTTGTGTGGATTTTTGTAATATTTAGTCACACAAAGCATGTTTGTTTTGGGTATTTAGTCACATACAATTAAGCATAAAGTGGCCAAAAGTGTTAATAAGTGTGACCATATGCTGTTTAAAGTGAAGAAATGTGTATTTTGTGTGACTATTGATCATCCAATGGCCACATGAGTGTATGTATGTTTGTCCGGTCCGGTTTTGGACCAATGCTCACCCCTACCTTAGAGAAAGTGAAGTGAGACAAACACAAAACTGAGCAAATATTAAGCATTAGATAATAAGCAATAAGCTAGCTTAATAATAAGCTAATCTAAAAACTACAATTTTTATTAATTAAAATTGTACTTTTTATAAACTAAAACTATATTTAATAATGAAAACTTTTATTAAAAAAACTTTAGCTTAAAAAGAAGCTGCACCGAAAAAGCTTTAAGCCAAATAAGCTACAGCTTATTTAGTTTTGCTAAATTCGAAAATTTAAAAGTGAAACAAGTTGAAAATAAGCAGAGGGAGAAAAAGCCACGGTTTAATAAGCAGTTTCTATAAGCACTCTTTAAGCTACTAGCAAAAAACAATGAAGCTTAAACTTCTATATTAAAAAGGCAATGCATAACATTAACGAATAGGTTACTCTGGCAAGATGGTAACCCGCTTGACTTCCGTAAGGGAGGCCGCGGGTTCGATTCTCTATGGGGTGTAAAATCCTTTTTTATTTTCGTGTTATAAATATATTGGTCACATCCGATTTCATATTTTGCTTTAAATAATAGCCACATGAATACTTCACGATGTGACTGTTATGAATATATTGGTCACATATAATCACCTTAAATGTGGCCATAAACATAAGTTAGTCACACATTTGTGATATGTTGTGGCTATTGTAAAGTCATATAGTCACATGATCATGCAGAGAAGTAAATGAACTATACACATTAGCTTTTGGCAAGCTAACACAAACTAAACTTTAAACACATATATTAAGTTACGTGACCATATGTACTGGATAAAGTGACCAAAAGTGTTAATAAGTGTGACTATATACTGTTTAAAGTGAAGAAATATGTATTTTGTGTGACTATTAATCATCCAATGGCCACATGAATTTAGTGTTTGTGTGACCTTTTCTAATATTTAGTCACACAAAGCATGTTTTTTTGGGTATTTAGTCACATACAATTAAGCATAAAGTGGCCAAAAGTGTTAATAAGTGTGACCATATGCTATTTAAAGTAAAGAAATATGTATTTTGTGTGACTATTAATCATTCAATGGCCACATGAATTTTATGTTTGTGTGGCCTTTTCTAATATTTAGTCACACATTTTTTTTGGGTATTTAGTCACATACAATTAAGCATAAAGTGACCAAAAGTGTTAATAAGTGTGACCATATGCTGTTTAAAGGGAAGAAATGTGTATTTTGTGTGACTATTGATCATCCAATAGCCACATTAAGTTTATGTTTGTGTGGCCTTTTGTAATATTTAGTCACACAAAGCATGTTTGTTTTGGGTATTTAGTCACATACAATTAAGCATAAAGTGGCCAAAAGTGTTAATAAGTGTGACCATATGATGTTTAAAGTGAAGTAAAAGTGTATTTTGTGTGACTATTGTACATCAAATGGCCACATGAATGTTACGTTTGTGTGTATTTTTGTAATATTTAGTCACACAAAGCATGTTTGTTTTGGGTATTTAGTCACATACAATTAAGCATAAAGTGGCCAAAAGTGTTAATAAGTGTGACCATATGTTGTTTAAAGTAAAGAAATGTGTATTTTGTGTGACTATTGTTCATCCAATGGCCACATGAATTTTATGTTTGTGTGGCCTTTTGTAATATTTAGACACACAAAGCATGTTTTTTTTGTATTTAGTCACATACAATTAAGCATGAAGTGACCAAAAGTGTTAATAAGTGTGACCATATGTTGTTTAAAGCGAAGAAATGTGTATTTTGTGTGACTATTGATTATCCAATAGCCACATGAATTCTATGTTTTTGTGGCCTTTTGTAATAAGTGACCAAAAGTGTTAATAAGTGTGACCATATGCTCTTTAAAGTGAAGAAATATGTATTTTGTGTGACTATTGATCGTCCAATGGTCACATGAATTTTATGTTTGTGTGGCCTTTTGTAATATTTAGTCACACAAAGCATGAAATTTAATGATGACCGATTTCACATTTTGTTCTAAATAATAGCCACGTAAATACTTTACGATGTTATATTGGTCACATATAATCACCTTTGTGGCTACTGTAAAGGCATATAGTCACATGATCGTGCTAGAAGTAAATGTGACTATACACATTAGCTTTTGTCAAGCTAACACGAACTAAACTTTAAACACACATATTAAGTCACGTGACCATATGTACTGGATTTTGGCTACACTTAAATAATGTGTGACAAAACGTTTAGTGTGACCATATATGGCATTTGGTCACATTGTTTAAGTGTGTGACATATATTTGTCAATATTTATATGTATATCGTGACTAATGCTTCAATCTTACTTGTATTTGTCACGCGTTCCAAATTCATATGTGACTAAATAATATTACCAGTTACCTTTAGCCACATAATGTTCGAATGTGTGGCAATACAGTTCTAATGGTCACACAATCGAAATTTTCATGTGTGGCTAATTAGTAAATGTTGTCTATTTTGGTACCTTTAGCCACATAAATATGTAAATGTGCGGCCATTCCATTTTGCTCATGTGTGACCAAATCCACTTTTTGTACTAGTGTGTTTTGTATGTTGTGCGGAATGCCCACAGAGCGTCATCAAGTTTCCTTGACCAAACGAAAGGATTATCCTTGATCGTTTTCTCGAGAATTCTCTTTAAGGCTTTGTTGGCCTTTTCAACTTGCCCGCTGGTTTGCGGATGGTAAGCTGTAGCAAAACGATGATGAACTCCATATCATTTTAAAACTTTCTCCTTTTGTTTATTACAGAAGTGAGTACCTCTGTCACTTATCAAAGCTTTAGGAATGCCAAATCGAGAGAAATTTTTTTTGAGAAAATTGATTACAACTTGTGCATCGTTGGTGGGTAAAGCTTTAGCTTCTGCCCATTTGGACACGTAATCAATAGCAACGAGAATGTATTCGAACTTACGGGATTTAGGGAATGGTCCTATGAAATCGATTCCCCATATGTCAAATATTTCACTGACTTGGATGTTGTCTTAAGGCATCTCATCTCTACGTAAAAGGAAACCATAACATTGGCAAGCATCACAGTTTTAGACGAGAGTATGAGCCTCTTTGAAAATTGTTGGCCAATAGAAACCAGCATCAAATACTTTCTTTGTTGTGGTGGAGGGACCATAGTGTCCCTAGTCGGGCCAAGATGACATTCATCAAGAATTTTTCTGGTTTCGAAACCATAAACGCATCTCCTGATCATCCCATCAGGGCACATTTTGAAGAGATATGGATCGTCCCAGAAATAATGCTTAAGTTCCAAGGAGAACTTACATCGCTGAGCATAAGTTAAACCTTTTCTGAGAATTTTTCCAACGAGATAGTTGGCGAAATCGGCGAACCATGGAGTACCATCTTCATCGTTCGATGAGACATTCATGAGGGTTTCGTCACGGAAGTTATCGTCGATATCTTCATCCTTTAATTCCCTAAGGTTTGGATTTTCAAGACGTGACAAATGGTCTACCGCAACATTTTCTGCTCCTTTATTGTTTTTGATCTCAATATCAAATTCTTGGAGTAGTAAAATCCATCGGATAAGGAGCGGTTTAGCATCTTGCTTAGAGATATTCTAACACAGAGTGGTCTGTGAAAACAACGGTTTTTGAGAGAACAAGATACGATCGAAATTTATCAAACGCGAAGACTACGGCAAGCAGTTTTTTCTCAGTTACCGTATAATTTTGTTGTGCGTTGTTGAGAATTTTGATGGCGAAATGGATAGGACTGAAGTTTTTTCCTTCGCGTTGTCCAAGCACAACTCCAACAGCAAAATCGCTTGCATCGCAGATAAGTTCAAACAGTTGCGACCAATCCGGTGAAACCATGATCGTTGCATTTTTTAACTTTTCTTTGAGCGATTCGAATGCCTTGATGCATTCTTCATTGAAGTCAAAGACTGCATTCTTTTCAAGAAGTTTTGTCATTGGACGGGAGATCTTGGAAGAGTCTTTGATGAATCGATGATAAAATCCTACATGCCCGAGAAAACTCCTAACGGCTTTGACGTTAGTCGGTGGTGGAAGTTTGGCTATCACATTGATTTTTGCCTTGTCGACTTTTAATCCTACACTAGAGACTTTGTGTCCTAGCACAATTCCTTCTGTCACCATAAAGTGACACTTCTCCCAGTTCAGAACAAGATGAGCTTGTTTGCATCGTATGAGCATTTGTTCAAGATTTACAAGACAGGAATCGAATGAATCTCCAAATACCAAAAAATCATCCATGAAAACTTCCATGGAGGTTTCAAGCATGTCTTGAAAGATGGCGATCATGCACCTCTAAAAAGTGGCTGGTGCATTACAAAGACCAAAAGGCATACGCTTGTAAGTGTAGGTTCCATAGGGGCAAGTGAATGTGGTGTTTTCCTGATCAGCAAGTTCAATTGGAATTTGGAAATAGCCGGAGGATCCATCAAGAAAGCAAAAGAATTTGTTCCCCGCTTGCCTTTCTAGCATTTGATCCATGAAGGGTAGAGGAAAATTATCCTTTCGGGTGGCTTTGTTCAACTTACGGTAGTCAATACAAACACGCCAACCGGTGACAGTTCCTGCAGGGACAAGTTCGTTCTTCTCGTTTGTCACAACGGTCATTCCTCCTTTCTTAGATTCCCAAGGTACAAGACTTACCCAAGGACTATCTTCGATGGGGTAAATGATACCGGCATCGAGAAGTTTGATAATCTCCTTTTTTACGACTTCTTTCGTGTTTGGGTTAAGTTGACGTTGTCTTTGAATGACAGGTTTGGCGTCGTCTTCAAAGTTGATTTTATGTTTGCAGAAAGATAGGCTAATGCCCGGGATATCGGATGTTTTCCAAGAAAACGCTTCCTTGTGTTTCTTGAGAATTGAAATAAGACGTTTCTTTTCATCGTCTTTGAGCAGATCGGATATGACAACTAGAAAAAGATTTTGAGATGTTTGGGAAGAGGTTTCATTTCAAGAACGGTTGGTGGATCTTGGATAGAAGTATTGATTCTTAGATTTTCCTCAATAGGTAATTCCTCGAAATTATCCTTGACTTCTTCCTCTTGTTCAAGGATTTCTTCGACATCGACTGCCATGAATTCTTTGAATTCTTTGTCGAGAGTTGACTTTTTTTGATGTGTTAGAGATTGGTTCAGAATCATCGAGCAATGCATCCAATTCTTCCTCCGTTACTTCGTCAATAACATCCATGCTGAATCATGTGTCATCATTGGAGTGAGAATGTTGCATAGCTTTGTTGATTAAGAAGGTGATTCTATCATCTCCAACTCCAAGGTTGAGTTCTTTGTTTTTGACTTGGATGAGCATCAGCGGTGTGTAGAAATGGTCTTCCTAAAATAAGAGGAACTTTGTCATCCCACTCCATTTGTAGGATAACAAAATCTACATGGAATACAAACTTTCCAACTTAGACGAGCATGTTTTCAGCAACTCCTATTGGGTATTGGTAAGTATGATTAGCTAAGCGGATACTCATCCTTGTTGGTTTTAAGCTATTTTCAGAAAGTAGAGCGTATATTGAATATGGCATCAAGTTGATGTTTGCGCCAAGATCGACCAAGGCAAGATATTCAACTGAACCTGCTAAGGTGCACGAAAATAGAAAGCTTCTAGTATCACCCAGTTTAGGTGGGAGCTTGTTTGAACAATTGCGGAGCATTCTTCATTTAAGAAGGCTGTAGAGATTTGCTCCATCTTACTTTTGTTGCTCACAAGATCTTTTAAAGAACTTCCCCGAAAAATTGGGCCTTCCGGCTAAGGACATCAACTTAGGGGAACGGAAGTCATCCAACTAAAAGCTAACACACATGTTTTAACGTATTTACTCTGCGGATCATAATCGGTCTGACCCAAAAGATCGGCTCCACTCGTTGTCTCGGCAATGAAACGTCGTCTCCATGCACGAACATTTTTTTAATAACAGTTTTGCCCTTAAATTTACGATATGAGGCTCAGATTACTTGGTAAATGTTTTCTCAAATATGTGTAAGGCTCGGATCTGCAAATGTAAAATCCGACAGAAAATGCCAACCAAGGCTAGAATTCTAATTCAAGTCATATTGTCATGCCAAGACACTGGTATAAGTAGATTATGTGACAGAAACATTCAAGTGTCGACAATTATCATCACCGCCTTAACCAAATAGATTCTTTTCCTTTCATGTACTCATTTACAAACTCATATTAACCAAACAGATGTTTAATGCGATTTAATAGGGTAAAGAGGAAGGGAAAAATGTTGATGTCTGCACAGAGAAGTTTGGCCACGAATAAGGGCAGAAAAAACTTTCTACCTAAGCCTCTTCGTGGCCAAACTTCTCCTAGCAAGCATCACAGAAAACTTCCCATCATCCCAACATTAAACACACGAAAGCAACAAACATGATATTATGAGGTTCATATTACAACTACAAAATATGAAAAAGTGGATATCTGCCATGGCTGCAAACGTAATAGTTTTCCTTGCCAAGTGACGGATGTTCGCAACTTTAATCGAACTTGCTCATATTCATCAAAACCTGCCTTATTTGATATACCCAAATTTGAAATATTGATGTGACGGATTGCAACACTAAAGTTTTACAATCCTCCCAGGCTGAGTACCTAACCGTTGTAGTTTAGTATAGCCAAGACTTGGGGGATTGATCATTCTTTAGGGGAATAGTGAGGTAGATTTAAATTGTATGTCACTAATATCTAAGGGTTTAGGCAAGAGTATTTATGTATTTTTATGGTTTTTTAAAAGCAAGTAAAATCCAATTAATTTGAGAGTGGGTTTTTACTAATCTAAACGACTCATAATTATGCAGATATGTAAAATTGGTAGGGACTCGTATAGGTAAACAAATGTGTTCACTTAATCATGCACTACTCCCTAGTTACTCTATCTAATCTATTGCGTTGTCACACCCTTGTTAGTGTAATGTGAAGTATTCCCCTAATTCAAAAGCGAGTTGGTCAGAACTGCATTCTACGTGATAACCTAGTCGGGTGCTACTTGTCAAATGCTCTCCCTTCCTATAGTATACCACCCGCTTTAAATACTTATTCTAATTATCTTACTAAACGTGAGGTTTCACTTAATTAGATCATGTTTCACTAGACATCTATGCTAAGGTACGGATATATCTAGCTTTCTAATGCCTAGCGTGCACACCACTAACAAGAAACAATAGATCAAATATTATAACTAGGTTTCATGTAATCATAAGCAAACACCATTAAATTTAGCCTAACATGTTAATAAGAAGAGAAGAAAAACAAATAATCAAATAATACATAGACATATTTGAATGATTAATGAATGAATTACTTAACTTCAATGTAACATGAAAGTATATAAGTAACGAAGGGCATAAAAACCCAAAAATTCGTCTATAGTATCATCTGTAAGACTCCACAAAGTTCCACACACCGAATTTAGAAAATAATAGCTTTGTATATATAGAAAATTCATTGTAACGGCGTCAGGTAGAAACTGTGATGTTGTCACCCTGTCGACTCGGATTAGGGTTTTTCTCTGCCCCCTTACTTTGACGCCGTAACAAACACGCCTTCAAGGAGGTCGTATCCACACACTAATTTGTCAGAAAACACATCCGAAACGCACTTTCCAGACACTTTTGGGGAAGGGCCGTACAACGAAGGCGTGAAAGTTGTAATTTGTCTTGTTTTCTTTTCTTCTTTCTTTCATATCTTTCTTCGGCTTCAGTCTATTCTTCTTTTCTAAGTTCTGTTTTTCCTCCTCTCTTCTTGCTATTCTTTCTTCATTCTTTCTCTTCTTTTTCTTCTTTCTTCTCATCATGGGGGCTTCGTGAAGGTCTTTCTTCTTTTCTTATTACTTTCTCTCTGTCTCTTGCTGTCTTTCTCTGCCTTACTTCTGTTCTTTCTTTCTTTTTCACTACCACTCCCTTCTTCCTTTCTTCCTTTTAATTCTTATCTTTTCTTTTTCTGTTTCTTCCTTCCTCACACCTTTTCCTGAATCACCCCGTTTCTTTCTTTGCCCGACCGGGTCCCCTCAGAATCTCCACTCATCTCTTTTCTTCTCCTATTTTTCGGACTTTACTGTCCACTGGTATACGAATGGCTCGTCCCTCTTCCTCGCTACTCAATCCCCGTGTAATCCCTTTCTTTTCTTTTGTTCACCTTTATTCTTACCGTTGCTTTTCTTGCCATGGTTTCTTTGGGGGGGGGGGGGGGGGGGGTGGGGGGGGGGGTTCATGTCTTGTTCTTTGGTCGGGTGGGTGTTTCGTGTCGGTCTTGTTTTCTGTGGGCTTAGCTGTTCTGTGGGTCTATTTTTCTTTCTTTTCTGTATGTCTATTCTTGTGTTGGGTTCTTTTCTTGCTTTCTTTCTTTTGGTTCTTATTCGTTTTCCCCCCTTCTATTTTCGTGTTGTCTATCTTTTCGTATTGTCCATCCTTCGTCTCTCTTCTCGTCCAATCCTTTCGTTTCTTTTTCGTTTCTTTCTTTGTTTATTTTAATCTTGCTTTCTTTTCGTTTACCCTGTTTCTTTCTTCTTAACTTTCTTTCTTCTTTCTCTCTTTGCTTCTTTTCTTTTCTTCTTCATTCTTTCTTATTCTTTGTCTCATTCTTTGTTCTTTCTTTCCTTGTTCTTTCTTTCTTTTTTTTCATCTTACTTTTTCTTTTACTCTTCTTCACATCCTGCTTCTTACACTTTCCAGACACTTTTGGGGAAGGCGTCACGAAGCTGAAAAGTTGTAATTTGTCTTGTTTCTTCCCCAAATCGAGCCTATGTTACGTGTATTCCATTCAAGTGCTTCCCAAATGCTAAAAACACAAAAAGAAAGGATTAAGTACATTAATCAAGCATATTTGCATGATTTTAGGTGTTAAATGACACTAAAAAATGTATAAAATGACACCTCATCAAATATCCTTACACTTGAGATTTGCTTGTCCTCAGATAAATGAGATTTTCTACCTAATAAGTAGAAAAGTCGAGGGCATTTAACTTAATAAATAAAACTAGAATACTTGTCGATGAGAGATAATATACAACTCATTAAAATTCAAATCCTAATAAAACAAATAAAGATAGAATACTTGTACTAATGTTAACATGGTTTTTTGCAAATTTCTAAAAAACTAAAAATTCTAGAAATTCTATAAAAATAAATTTTCAAAAATACGTAGTTTTGTCTTTTATCAGGCCTGACACCGACTCGAATAAACCCTAACGCCGTCAAGAGTGACTTGGCAGGTTACGTCTTCGTTTTTTGGATAAATTACTGCAAAAGTCCTATTAATTATTTCTGGAAAAATTACTGCATAATCCATGAAAATGGTTAGTACAAATATATGACTCAAACAAACATAAAATGTGAATTAATCTAAATGATCTATTTTACATGTTTGATGTGGTTCTTATTAACCAGATAATTCCTCCCTACACTTGTTTCATGCAAAATACATTTGTATACAATTAAGACGAAGTTAAAAACAAAACAAAGCATGATCACATTGCATTCAAGCATATAAGAATAAATAATAAATATTAAAAACACATGACACTCCTAAGATGCATAAAAATAAAAGATGGGTTGCCTCCCACCAAGTGTTTTTCTTTATTTACGAGTCTTGTAGCTAGACTCAAAGTCACACTCCTAGGAATCATGAAAGTAGTTCAAGTCGAGGATATCGCTTTTCCTAGTTGTAGGCATTGTTCAAAAGACTCTATCAAACATTTCTCCATCGATGAAAGAACTACTTCATAAAGTCTAGTGAAACACCTTACATAATTCCTCTACATACATTTACTTATAAAAGTGGTAGAAAATATGTAACAGTTATGAGCTAATACAACATATAATCTGTTGAATCACATCAATTATATCAACTTATATATGTGGAATAACAATAACAGATCATATGATTATTGATAAACCGATTAATGTTTCATCTCACATATATTGTTTCTCAGCATCTTAAGAAAGATCTTATTGTTGAGTTGTGAAGGCTTATATCCCACATCGATAAAATAAGTAAAGAGGATTAGGGTCTCACACTTATAAATACCCCCTCATTGTAATTGTAAACATGTATCTTATCTTGTGTGTTTGTACCCCGTGCAGTTTAGCACGGGTCGTGCAGTTTGGCACGATCGTGCAGTTTGGCATGAGCCTGAGCAGTTTAGCTTAGAGCTTAATAATATCTTTCTTGTTTGATCCCGTAGACTGCCACGAATATCCTAGTTGTGGATACCACATTATATATTTTGTCGATTTACATTCCGCAAGTACTTTCGTAAGCCTTGTTTGTATTCTTTGTTTGTTCGAGCGGTGTGTGTAGGAGCTATATACCGTACAGAGGTCTGTATAGAGGTGTGTGCAGGTGCGATATACCCTAACAAAGTGGTATCACAGCCAGGCTACGATAAACAATGGCAGAAGACGTGAAGTTAAAGATCGACAGTATAATGGTTATGATTTCTGTTTTTGTAAGATGTAGATCGAAGACTCTCTATATCAGAAGAAGCTTTAGGAGCCTTTGGCAAAAGCTAAACCTACAGACATGAAGGCTTTTTTATTATTATCTTCTTATCCCTAGAGTTGGTCAAGCACTGTTACAGCAGTTAGTGGTTCGTGTAGAACAACTAAGCTAATGTTCAAAGGGATTCGAGATTTGATTTTTTGTTGAAGATATCCATTGGAAGATATCCAGAGAATATACGAATTATTTGGTAAGTGCAGAGGACAGAACCAGGGGCAGAGTGTACGACAGAGGGCAGGAAGTAGAACAGAAATAAGTCGAAATCATGGAAGATATGAGAGATAAAGTATAGCCAGAATATCACGTGTTGGAATTACAACCAGATGGACACTTTCAGAATCAGTGTTCGAAGCTTGTAGCCTCCAGGGATAAGCAGGTTAACATGGCAGCTAGAGATTCTGATGACGCATTGGTATGTTGCGTTAAGAATACGGTTGAGGATCGTATTATGGATTCTGGTGCATCGTTCCATGCTACCTATTGCAAAGAAGAGTTAGAAAGGTTTAAGCTACGCTCCGGTAAGGTTCGTTTAGCAGATAACAAGACTCTAGACATTGCAGGCGTTGGGGATGTTGTCCTCAAAACTTCTTTTGGTACAAGTTAGACTCTGAAGGATGTTAGGTACATTCCAGGCCTAAAGAGAAGGTTAATCTTAGTTGGGCAGCTTGATGAGGAAGGTTACCACGTAGAATTCGAATACCAGCAAAGGAAGGTTACTAAAGGTAGTTCGGTGGTAGCTCGTGGGAACAAACGTGGAAGCTTGTATATGGTTGAGGTACACCCTGAGGAGATTGGTGCAATTATTAATGGTAGTGGTTGTGGCACCAAAGACTTGGTGATATGAACAGGATTGGTATGAACATGTTAGCTTTTAAGGCAACGTTCCAGATGTACGGAATGTAGATATCTACTTTTGAAAGCCAGGTGGTTTGGGAAAGTAGAAAAAGGTTTCCTACATAATGTTAGAAAATACAAGGAAACTGCAGAGGTTGGAGCTAGTTTATACAGAAGGCTATGGCCCTACATTTATTGCATCAATATGAGGATCCTGCTACTATGATATTGTTATCGAAGGCTGCAACAGGATTTGCGGTGCGTTATAATGCAAACCTTCAGGTGAAGTGTTTGAAGTTTAATAATAGTGGAGAGTATAGTAGCTGACCAATTAAGTTTTGTGTCAAGAACGGGATTGTGATGCTGAAAATGGTCCCAGAAACACCTCTACAGTTTGGTGTTACTGAAAGATTGAGTCGAACATTCAGAGCAGAGAGCACGGGGCGTCGTGCAGAGGCTCTAAAGATGTTATGGGCAGATTCAGTTAGTACGTCCTACTTAATCTATCGCATACCCTACGTTCCGATAGGGTTTCGTATTCCAGAGAAGGAATGGCGAGGGAAGGATACTAGTCTCGCACACTTGAAGGTATTTGGTTGTGACTCATTTGTTAAAGTGAAAGATGTTTGCGGAGAAGCCATGAAATGTACATTCATAGGCTGCGGCTCAAATGAAATGCGATAAATCTTTTCCTATGTTAAGGTGAAAGATGTTGCAAGAGATAAGCTAGATGCAAAGTCTGTAAAGTGCACATTCATAGGCTATGGCTCATATGAGATGGGATATCGCTTTTGGGATTCGAAGAGTCACAAGGTCGTCCGAAGCAGAGATGCCACATTTAATGAGAACTCTCTATATGGAGCCAAGGCTGCAACAGATTCTAGTAACTTAACTAAGCCAAATCAGAAGGATCAAGTGGTGTTAGAAGACTCGCCAGAGAACCTTGCAAATAAAAGCATAGTTACAAAGCATGGGTTGAGTTCAGAAATCACTCAGAGCCTAGTTGGGAGCTCAGATGCGAGTGAGGGGTCCAAAAACAGTGGGAGCTTCGAGGATAGTGGCAGATCAGATGAAGAAGACTCTGAAGACAGAGCATCCTCTGAGGAGGGAGGCTCCGAGACTCCATAGTTACGAAGATCCACCAGAGAGTCTAGGGCTCCGGTCTCCATCAGCAAACTATTTGCTACTGACAGAGAATGGTGAACCCGAGTCTTATTCAGAAGCCTTGTGTAGCAAAGAATTCGTACAGTGGAAGAAGGCTATTAATGAAGAAATGGTTTCACTTGAAAAGAACCAGACTTGGTCCTTAGTCAGATTACCAGCAAGAAAGAAGGCATTACAGAGCAAGTGGGTGTTCAAGGTTAAAGAAGAGTAGGATGGCAAGAAAAGGTACAAGGCTAGATTGGTAGTTAAGAGTTTCTAACAGAAACAGAGGGTAGACTACAATGAGATCTTCTCTCCAGTTGTGAAGATGACTACAATCAAGTTAGTCTTGAGTATTGTAGCCGCAGAGAACTTGCATCTAGAGCAATTAGATGTCAAGACAACCTTCTTACATGGTGAACTTGATGAAGACATCTATATGACACAACCAGAGGGTTTTTAGTCAGCTGGGAAAGAAGAAAACCTCGTGTGCAAGTTGAAGAAAAGTCTGTACGGATTAAAGCAAGCACCGAGACAATAGTACTTATATTCAGAAGCCTTGAGTAGCAAAGAATCCGTACAGTGAAAGGAGACTATTAATGAAGAGATGGTTTTACTTGAAAAGAACAGCACGTGTTCCTTAATCAGATTACCAACAGGAAAGAAGACAGCACAAAGCTTGTGGATGGTCAGGGTTAAAGAAGAGAATGAAAAGGCACAAGGCTAGATTGGTAGTTAAGGGTTTCCAACAGATACATAGGGTAGACTATAATGAGATCTTCTCTCCAGTTGTAAAGATGACTACAATTAGGTTAGTCTTAAGTATTGTAGCCTTTGAGCACTTGCATCTAGAGCAATTAGATGTTAAGACAACCTTCTTACATGGTAACCTTGATGAATACATCTACATGACACAACCAGAGGGTTTTCAGTCAGCTGGGAAAGAAGAAAACCTAGTGTGCAAGTTGAAGAAAAGTCTGTACGGATTAAAGCAAGCACCGAGACTACGGTATTTGAAATTTGATAGTTTTATGCAGAGGGCAGGGTACAAGAGATGTGATATGGACCATTGTTGCTACTTAAAGAAAGTTGGTTCATCCTCCGTTATATTACTGTTATAGGTTGATGACATGTTGGTCGCAGGCTTCGACATAGCAGAGTTCAACAAGCCTAAGTGGTAGTTTCCCTTAATGTTCGAGATGAAGGATAGATGCTCTGAGAAGCAGGTGCTTGGTTATGTGCTTACAGTTGGTGTAACAACAATCGAGTGGGAGTCTAGACTACAAAAGAGTATCACTATGTTAACTATTGAAGTCTAGTTTATGGCAGTTGCATAAGCAAACATATAGTTGATATGGTTGAAGAAGTCTCTTAAAAAGTTAGACTGAGCTCAGGCAGAAAGTGTTTAATACTGTGACAAAGATACTAAGAGTTCGATTCATCTTGTGAAGAATCTAAATTTTTGCAGTTGGGCAAAGCTTGTTCGAGTATTGATAAGTGAATGGTCCTTATCTTTGTTGAAGATTCTTGGAACAAAGAGCATTGCAGAGATGATCACAAGGTTGGTGATGAAAGAGAAGTTGAAGCTTTGCGCAGCTTCAACTGGCCTCCGAGATAACTGATGAACGGAGGTTGGTGTCTTACCAAAGAGAGAGGTTATTCCCAATTTGATGATGTTAGTTCAGGATACCTTGTATCGAAAGTCTCCTAGCCCTGCGTTTGGTTAATGCAGCGTGTTCCGTATATACGGAGGTACATAAAGGTTAGACCAGTAGCATTGTTGAAGAGAATGTGGTTTGAAGTTTACAGAGATTACTTGAGACGGAGAGCAGTGAAGTGATCAGCCTCTAAGTGAGAGATTGTTGAGTTGTGAAGGCATATATCCCACATCGGTAAAATAAGTAAAGAGGATTAGGGTCTCACACTTATAAATACCACCTCATTGTAATTGTAAACTTGTATCTTATCTTGTGTGTTTGTACCCTATGCAATTTAGCACGGGTTGTGCAGTTTTGCACGATCGTGTAGTTTGGCACGAGCCTGAGCAGTTTAGCTCAGAGCTTAATAATCTCTCTGGTTTGATCCCGTGGACTGCCATGACTATCTTAGTCGTGGATACCACATTATATCTTGTGTCGATTTACATTCCGCAATTACTTTCCCTAAACCTTGTTTGTATTCTTTGTTTGATCGAGCGATGTGTGCAGGAGCTATATACCGTATTGATGTCTGTACATAGGTGTGTGCAGGTGCGATATACCCTAACAAATGGTGCAAACTCAATCCCACATCGGTAAAATAAGTAAATAAATGCCTGCATATAAGCTTGAAGGACCACGTCATCTATCACCAATTAGTTTTAGATTGATAACCCCATGTGGGCTTATATGTTGGGCATGTTAAGCTCAGTAGCGATTCCTAACAACTGGTATCAAAGCTATGGTTGAGCCCTGATGTGTGTGGGGCAGGTGGCGCAACCCCAAGTTCATCCGGATCCAACGATAACTCAGGTGGAGCAGATCACGCCGTTTAGATAGAGTGGGGCAGGTTGTCCAACGACTCTAGAACAAGTTGCGTGAGGATGTCGTTCAGTTAGAGCAAGACAGGTAGCCCAGCGGCTTTAGAACAGGTTGCGTAGAACAGGTTGCGTATTGGGTTTGAGGGGAGGATTGTTGGGTGCAAACTCAATCTTACATCGGTAAAACAAGTAATATAAGCTTGATGGACTATGTCATCTATCACCAATTGGTTTTAGATTGATAACCCCATGTGGGCTTATATGTTGAGCATGTTGGGCTCAGTAGCGATTCCTAACACTTATACACGCCACTAGGGATCAATTCAGATATGTTAATGGATCAATTACAACTAAGTGCAGGACAATCAAGAACAAGAAATAGATCGTTGAAGCAGAATTGTACTTTAATTTGTTACAATGTTATATGAGGGAAAGATTACAATAGAGAAAGGTTACAAAATCAAGATGAAATGAAATGAATGGAAACAAATTGTATTTAAACTAGAACTTGACGGGAAAAACTATAGGAAGGCAGTTGTGGAGAAACACACATGCACCTCACGTGCCATCAACTTGCACATCCGAACAGCTAGCCAATATCAAGATCTAATACAAGTTTCCTAAAAAAAATTATATCAATTTCATACATATATGCAGAAACACAATACACTCAATCACACAAACTCACAAAACTAGTACTTGAATCATACACTAAATACTGCTTTCAAAAATCACACAACAGTACGTTCGAAACTAATCACGTAAATCAGACTCTCTTCGATTAAACGATATCTCTCTGATCGTGGACAAAAGTGGCTTCCACGACATCATTCTATTCCTTCTCACCACCACGTTATTGCTCTGATCATCGTTAGAGCTATCGTTTGAACCCTGGCTAGCTGAAGGGGCTGGTGGGTCATGAGTCTTGGCTATGTTGCTTAGCTTCTTAGTAAGAGTTTTCTTCCTTGTCCCTTTGTTTTGTGTGCTAGGAGCACGAGGCGGCTTGGCCTTGGAATTAGTAGTTTTCGCTACTTTAGTAACATTTGGAGGAGGGATAATTTGGCTTGGCTCTTTGTTTTCTTGGATAACCGAAGAGGGTAGACGTGGGGCAGCTGGCTTGGCTATGGACTTACGAGTCTTGGCTATCTTGATGAGCTTCTTTGTAAGAGGCAATACATCTACTGAAGACTCATTGAGGCGTGTGATAGCGTAAGGTAGTAGAAAGTAGATTCTACCAGGTTCAAGCCGTGTATCGTTCTTGAGTGGAATTAATCCAACTTGTAGAATTTGGACTGGAGTAGTAAGAAAGTGTTTTGTATAATAACCAACGATCTCATTAATTGTTTTGGGACTTTCGAAGTCCTCTACGAGACCATCAATATGCACCACTCGTATGCTCCTCGACGACGGTTCTTCCCTTGATCTTTCCTGCTGAAAGCAACAGACACCCATCGTTTAAGCACGTTTAAATCCACAACGAGCACACTAGCATACGATGCTTAGACTGTACTAGACGGTTTAATATGCTCGAACTCGTCTCACCATCTCTCTCGCCGTCTCTTTAAGGAAGGACTTGCTATTTATAAAGTGATCAATAAGATTCCTACTCTTGGAAGTGAAAGAAACGTTTCTATTTATAAACCTCTTGTGAGTATGGAAGGAAAAGAATAGGTCAACCACTCAAAATAATTTTCTTTGAAAGTAATACTGTAGTTATTTGATTATTACAGTAGAAAAAATGCAAAAAGAATTACAGGTGTCCCGTTTCTGTATAATTATTATTCTATAGGTTGTTAATACCGTGGGTTCTTATAAAAATATTATCCAAAAAGAATTTAATAATAAGTACTAACTGATGCAATATATGGGTCAGGTGGTGGTGTGCTAGTAATGGAAAATGAAATGTATGCCTAAAACTAAGACCTAAAATTAGACATAAACTTGTGATTGGTGGGTTTTAGAAGTTAATTGGTGAATAATGATGAGAGAGAAGATGTGTATGACACTTGGCATGAATTGTATGGAGTAAATCTATTATTAGGCTTACTTAGTAGGTTTATTTATCACCTCGCTAGTACTCCCTCCGTCCTATTTTTATTGTCCACGTTTCTTTTTTGGGATGTCCCAATTTAATTGTCCACTACTAAAAATAGATAGGGAAGTTTGATCAAGTTTACTATATTACCCTTGTTTGAAATTATTATTACAAACTTTAAAGAAGATTTTAATTAATTAGTTAAGGGTAAAACTGTCATTCTGTCAAAAAGTAAGAAAGAGAGCAGTAATAAATGCACTTTTCTTAAACTGTGTGTTTTTTGTCGAGGGACAATAATTTTGAGACGGGAGAAGTTTTATACGACAATTAAGTTGACTCAAGTCAAGCCAAATTTCTTGGTCTTATTCTCAAACCTAACTCAATTTTGTAATTGTCATTGAAAAACATGTGTTTTGGTGCTTAAATAATGTAAAGAAGATGTTGATTGGTGATTATATATCTTTTACCTATTAAAAGAAAATAAAAAGTGAAGACTTTTGCATTTCAAAAAAAATATATTTTCTTATTAAATATGATGCTTCTAATCTTTTATTACATGGTAAAGGGAAACGAAAAGTGAGGACTTTTGCATTTCAAAATAAAAGAATGTTTCCTTATTAGGTATGATGCTTCTAATTTTTTATTATTTTTAATTATTGTTTAATTAAAAAGCTTAAATACTTCCAAATTTGGCATTATTTTGGTGGAGAAATCTGATTGAGGAAAAAAACACATAAAAATATACGTGTCAAATTTATAAAAACAAAAACTTGAAAAAATAGGGGGTAATTAATAAAACTTTAGTTGTTTAATTTTAAATAAATTATATAGAGTTAAGTGTAAATTTATAAATTTACAAATTTTGTTATAACTTTTAAAAATAAGCAAATAACCCCTTAAACTTTATACCCCTAGACCTTATATTTTAAAAAACAACAAATGCAAACAATTCTTACTTCAAACAAAGATTTAACATTATTTAATCAAATCCCAAACAATCTTAAAAGTGTAGTTTCGCTGGGATTAGTTGGCTCACAATATCGAGTCAGAAAACATGTAAATCAAAAAAATTACTAATTATCTTACTACATAATATATAAAAGATTTAATAAATTCATTCTCTTGATATAATTTCGATAATACTCTATACATAACTTATAAAACAGGAAAATAAAAATTATGATATATTTTAAGAAAACATAATGAATAAGCCCCGTGCGTGCACGGGTATTAAAACTAGTTTTTTATTATTTTTGAATATATGTTTAATTAAAAAGCTTAAATACTTTCAAAATTGGCATTATTTTGGTGGAGAAATCTGATAGAGAAAAAAAAACACATAAAAATATGTGTCAAATTTATAAAAACAAAAACTTGAAAAAAAAGAAGGTAATATAATAAAATTTTAGTGGTTTAATTTTTAAATAAATTATATAGAGTTAAGTGTAAATTTGTAAATTTACAAATTTTATTATAACTTTTTAAAAAAACAAATAACCCTTTAAACTTTCATAACTTATAAAACAGAAAAAATAAAAATTATATATATATTTAAAAAAAAACATAATGTACAAGCCCCGTGCGTGCACATGGATTAAAACCAGTATTATTCTAAAAAAATACAACTGATTTCTGGTATGATATTAAGAATTCATTATGGAATAATGTAACATGATAGAATTGAAAGTAAGTTAACCAAAATAGAATTTATAACTCATTTGCAATTAGATTAAATGGTAACTCATTTTGTTCGATTTTAATGTATTGTTTTGAAACTGCAGTCGATAAGAGACTGGTTGAAAGATTTTATTAGGGCTGTAAACGAACTGAACGTTCAGCGAACCGTTCGTAAATTGTTCGCCGAGAAATTCGTTTATGTTTGTTTATTTAATAAATGAACGAACACGAACACGAATTTTGGTCTGTTTAGTTAAATAAACAAATGTGAACAAACACTTCGTTCGTTTATTTACGTTCGTGAACGTCCGATTATGTACGTCTAATTACGTTCGTTTATTTTGTTCCTTTACGTTCGATTAACATCCCAAATATTAAAGAACATAATAAATTAATATATCAAGTATTTAAGGTCTCAAAAGTAATATAGTACTAACTCCTTATTAATTTCTCTTATATAAAACATTAAAGTTGAAATTGAAATTGACAAAAAAAAAGTTGAAATTGATAAGTTGTAAGTGACAAGATGAAACTGGTCTTCTAATGAGCGGGAATTTTGGCGCCAATAATAGTCACAGTACAAGTAAATAACTTTTTTTATGCTAGATATTTTATTTACACTTGACATTTAAGGGTAGATTTAGATCAATTTTGTGTGACCCTCTCTACTTCTCTAGTATCACATTCAGATCAAAAACAAAAACCTTTCTTTGACGACGTTTAAAAAGACGTTCTATATGAGTCATCGTGAATATTAACTATGATAATGATGTTGTTTAGATTTCCTTATGCAAGAATCGACTATGCGTGCTCATGATGCTAATATAGTAGTATGACTGTATATTAAGATCATATTTTGGGATAATGATTATATATATAAGATGATCATATGGATCGTTTAGAATAACTTTAGTTACACGTTCGTATATGTCCGTTTTCGTTTATATATGATCGTTTACGTTCATTTATGTTCGTTCATGCTCATTTATGTCCGATTTACGTTCGTTTAACTTATTAATGAACGCACATAAACGAACATGAACAAGTTCAAATTTAAATAAACGAACATGAACAACAATTTTGGTCCGATTATGCGTTCGCGTTCGTTTATTTGTTCGGCTAAAATTAAATAAACGAACATGAACATACCTCCGTTCGCGTTCGTCCGGTTCGTTTACAACCCTAAACTGAAGTGAGCGCATCTTTCAACTGAGTTAGCTCAGTTTCTAAGGCATGCTTATCGAAGCTACCTACAGTGGATCCTACATTCAACATTCTCGTGATGTTGATCTGAGTTTGCAAGTTTCTAATGGTGTCGTCTTTCCCTTGAAGATGATCCTTTAACTTGTTAATTTCAAAAATTGCATTAGATGCAGTTGAGTTAGAATTATCACAAACCCTCTGGTTTTGAAGACATTCTTTATATTTTTGAAATTTAACTTGTAAATTAACGTGATTCTTTTCAATAAAAGCACAACGTTTTTCAGATTCATGAAGCATTTGTTGCTTCTTTAAAATCTCAACTTCAAGTTCTATGACTTTGGAGTGTTCCCTATCGCAATTAGATCTAAGTTCTTCGCAAAGGCAATTCGAACTAGGGGGCAACAATATCAGAAGCAAGCACAATAGAGCATATATATTTCTCTAAACTATTAGCAATTAAGCAGTCATTTTGAATTAAAAGATTTGTCCTCTCTATGTTCAGGTTCTTGTTCGCAAGAACGCAGCGTTCATACTCAGTGTCTAGCTCGTCAAATATCCGCATGTATTCAGTTACTTCTGTAACAATGTTTTCATTAAGTTTTTGAACAAGTTGTTTAACATTTTCATAAAAAGGTATGATTTGTTCAAATAAGTATATACTAATATACAAAGTATACAATGCTTTAGCATTCAAAAATACCAAATAATTTTTTTTTTTTTTTTTTTTTTTTTTTTTTTTCCCCCCTTGGACAGACCTTTCATCACTAAGTTGCAATCAGGGAACTAGAGATCATAGTAACTTTGCGAAAACTAGACTCTATAACGATCGGGGTAAGTTGAAGGCCCTCATAACTATGGGTTACCATTTATCCTAGTTAAAGGACATTTATCATACAACGCGAAATGTCGTCCAGTGGGTTTCCACTGAGTCTTAACACTACCAACAACCTTTCCAGTTGGTCTCCAAGCTGTCTTAGTAGTGTTTACATTATGATTTTTGGTTGCTTTCCAAACCTTCTTAGTATGATTCACACTATGTTTGGCCTGAGGGGTTTTGGTATTCATAGAATTCAAAGAAACGATCACAAAATTGATTATGATAAACAAAATTCAATTCCTCTTATTGATACTGCTGCCTATCTCGCGTTCACACTTTTACTGGGCAAGATACGATGGTTCCTAGTGTAGCTCTTTATCATAGGTTTGCGAGATTTAGTGGCATGTTTGGTTCTTGTAGACAGATTTACAGAAACATTAGGCTTCTTGTTTTGTTGCACTGGTGGTTTCTGTGTGGGTCTATTTGAAGTCCCGGGGGGGTCCTGAAAGTAATAGCCTTTTTCTTAGGCAAACGGGGTTGTTTTACCCTGTTGGCTCATTTTTGGAGGTGGAATGTTACTTTGAACTATGGTATTACATCCTTTGAAGCAAAGTACTTGGGTTTCTTAAAGGATGTAGGATCCACTACTCTTTTTGATCAACTCAGTTTTTAGTGTGGCATTCTCAGCAGTTTAGGCTTAATTCTTTGCGGTGAATGTTAGACACGTGAGTAAGCATTAGATTTTGACAGTTCTTCATATACGTCGTTTCAGATTCACATTCTCTGCCTTATACCCATCAATTTGAATCTAATGAGTAGTGCGAATCTTTCAAACTGAGTAAACTTAGTTTCTAAGGCTGCTTCATCAATAAGGTACTACCAGTAGATTTTACATTCAACATTCTCGTGATGTTGATCTGAGTTTGCAAGTTTCTGATGGTGTCGTCTTCCCTTGAAGCTGATCCTTTAACTTGTTAATTTCAAAATTGCATTTCGATACAGTTGAGTTAGTATTATCATAACCCTCTGGTTTTGAGGAATTCTTATATTTTTTGAAATTTAACTTGTAAATTAACGTGATTCTTTTCAATAAAGGCACAATGTTTTTCAGATTCAATAAGCATTTGTTGCTTCTTTAAAATCTCAGCTTCAAGTTCTACGACTTTGGAGTGTTCCCTATCGCAATTAGATCTAAGTTCTTCGCAAAGGCAATTCGAACTAGGGGGCACAACAATATCAGAAGCAAGCACAATAGAGCAGATATCTTTCTCTAAACTATTAGCAATTAAGCAGTTATTTTGAATTAAAAGATTTTTTCTCTCTTGTTCAGTCTTGTCGCAAGAAACGAACGTTATACCTTAGTGTCCAGCTCGTCAAATATCTGCATGTATTCAGTTACTTCTGTAACAATGTTTTCATTAAGTTTTTGAACAAGTTGTTTAACATTTTTATAAAAAGGTATGATTTGTTCTGTAAACATTGCTTTAACGGGTTTAAACTCCCCTGAGCTGCTTGGATAGCGACATGGATCTGTTTATTGGTCTATGACATGTGCGAATGCGGGAATCCACGAGTTTAAGCCTCGTAAACAAGTGGAAATTTGACTCTTTGCCGGACGTGTACGAACAAATGGAATCACAGGTTTAGGTGGGTTACTTTTCTGAGTAGCAAGTTCTTTAGCAGGTAACCAATAAACCTGTTCTCGGAAAAGTTCCTTCTGAGGAACAAAGTGACTATACAAGGCATTGAGCTCAGCATAGTTTATGGGTTTAATTGTCCCTAGTCTTTTAGACATCTTAGTTCTACTGACTTCAGCGTGAACTAATGAGTCTTCACTGTCATGCACTTTAACAGAGGTATGGGTGGGGTTTAAAAGTGCATGGCCATCATACAAGGTAGGTTGAGACAACTTAGCTTGTTTGAGATTCCACAGATTGCTACTACCTAGAGCTATTTTGTGTAAGTCATGTGTTGCTAGGTTAGATCATTTTGTTAACATTGGAATAGTTTGTGTTGGTTGTTAAAATCTTTGCTAAATTTATGTTGCAACTTTATTAGCACTTTTTAAACAAACTATTTCTTCAAGGTACTTGTCCTCAAGGACCTTTTTTCAGAAACAACCTTTTTACTTGCATTTTTCAAAGAGTTAATTGACTCAACATTTTGAGAAAGTCTTGACTTTAGCAACACATTTTCTTCTTCAAGGTCAGCATTCTGTTTGTTACGTTGAACAATGGTCTGGTCTAAATTATGTTTGACTTGATTACGTTCTAGACTAACCATTTCTTGTTTGCATCTTGCAAGCTTAACTCTTAAGGAGTCATTAACCAGGCATTGTTCCTGATTAACCTTAAGGTATCCGTCTAACTGGGTTCTTAAGTCATTTAAGATGGTAATCATGGATATCTCACCAGGTGGCATAGAAGATACCTTAGTTGGAACATCTTGAACTTCGCTGTCAAGTTGGTACTGATGATACGGAATCGTATTGTCATCAATATCGGACTCAACATCGGAGTCTAGGTGTTCTTCCTGGTGCATCTCAACATCGAAATCGTATTGAACTTTGCAGAAGATTTGATTAGCATCAGTGTATACCTCATTGACTTGACTGGTGGTTGCACCATTGGTTCCACTTATGGATGACAAGTTAGCCATGAAAGTTGCTGCTACATGAGGTCCTTTATCTACTTCAGAATCGTACGCGTCCTCATGGCTTACTTCGAACATGTTGGTAGTCGTAATAGCCAGTGACTGATCATAAGGAGCTGTACATTCTACATCAGCAAGGAATGCTTAGGCTTCAGCATCTAAAATTGCTCCTTTCTCCTTAGCTTCCATGAGCAGCATCTTGTCTTTGAAGTACTAAGAGTCTATTACTCTCTTTTTCTCCTTACACTGCCTGGCTACATGTCCTTCTCCTCGGCAGTTATAGCATATCACCTTCTTCCCTTTGTTGTCAGTCATCTGATCGTAACTCTGTATTCCTCGATTACCCGTATGACCAACATTACTCAAAGCTCTTCTCTGAACGGTTTCAGTAACAATCTGCCCGTCATGCACCGTAGCATGACTCCTTGAGTTGGACGATGTCCTGAGCTGGTTGTTGGTTGGAGGAAACTACTTTTGGAAACCACTCAACAAGTTTACGATTTGGTTCATGGTTGCCAACATAGCATCATTGCTTGATTGAGGGATGCTTGATTGAGGGACTTGTTGTGGGGTGGAGGAAGTTAGTGGTCCATATTGTGGTGGTGGTGGAGTAGTGGTTTGAGTTGGTCTCTGGTAGTGTGTTGTTTGAGCTAGGTAAGCCAAAGGATCAACAATGCTGGTAGACTGCTCCTATTTCTTGAGTGTCTTCATAGCATGTCAAGTTCAACATAGGTTGTCGCAGAAATATCCTTGTTGTTCTTTACATTGGTCACATACTTTACCCAATACAGAGGAAGGTTGTTGACAAACTTGGTGTTTATCTGATGAGTAGGGATGTTAAGCTGAGTAATCTTCATATCATTGATCAACTTGTGGAAACAAACAAAGTAGTCATGAATTGACTCATTTCCTATTGCATGAAATCGTTCGTACTCATCAAATAGTTCTTCCTTATGTTGTTGGAGAGACTTTCCCAAACCTTTCATTAGTAGCTCTACATTGTCCCAAATCTCTTTCCCAGTACGAGTCTGGTTTAGTATGTTGAATACATGTCTTGGGAGCCCTTGACTGAGAATGTTGGTTGCTTGAATATCAGCTAGTTCTTTATTGTTCTCAATCTCAGTAAACTCTTCATCCCGCTTGTCTCTCGTTACTTGTACTGCATCCTCACCTTGACCTTCTGTCATAGTAATTTGGGGATGCGGAGTTGGTCCATTTTGGATTGATCTCCAAATTAACTTACCAAGGGTTTTACCACGAATATACCTCTCGATACGAATTTTCCATGATTCGTAGTCACTTTCAACCAACATGGGAGGACGATTGTCCGTACCCGCTGCACTTGATTCTTTATCAGTTGACATTTTGATTTAAGTATGAATGAACGGATCTCAAGTGATTGTTGTTATGTTTGATTTGTGTTTGGTTTTGTTTTTGTTTGATTATTAAGTTTGGTTCACAATTAAAGCAACTAGTTCGGTTTGCAAAGAGATAACTAGTTCGGTTTTCCTTGTTTTATGCTAGTTCGGTTCCCACTATAGTTGGCTAGTTCGGTTGTAACTAGTTTGAACTAGTTCGGTTTGTAAAGAGATAACTAGTTCGGTTTAAGAAGGGTTGTCTTGTTCGGATCTTGAAGACTTGCTTGTTCAGTTCCTTTTATTTTAAACTCGTTCGATTCAAGTTAGAATTCACTCGTTCGGTTCTAACTGGATAATGCTAGTTCGGTTCAAGAAGGGTTGTTTTGTTCGGCTCTTGAAGACTTTCTTGTTCGATTCCTGTTATTTAAACTCATTCGGTTCAAGTTAGAATTCAATCGTTCGGTTCTAACTGGATAATGCTAGTTCGGTTCAAGAAAGGTTGTCTTGTTCGGCTCATAAGGAGTTACACTTATTCGGTTGAACCAAAGGTGAAACTCGTTCGGTTGCCACAAGAACGAATCTAAATACCCTTTTTTCTTGCAAAAAAC
>BQNB010075138.1:2292-24757 GCA_026074375.1 Tanacetum coccineum | reverse complement strand
TAAATGTCATTTTGAAAACTATAGGACCGAAACTGAAAACTCTGATATTTTGCTATGGCATCGAATGAATCTTATTTTAAACGCCCTTTTAAGGTCGTTTCCTATATCTTGTTTGTTGTGCTATGAAGTCGCACCCTATTGTTACCATTCCGCTGCTACCTGATTTTGAGGGTGTGACAGGGTGTGTTTAGTTGGGGAAAAATATCTTATTTTTCCAGGAAAATTTTTATTTGAGAATGAAAAAACAGAAAACTTGTTTAGTTGCACTTTTTTCTAATATTTTTCAAAAAACAAAAAAAATCTCATTTTCTAAATTTACATGGAAAACTAGAAAACCACAATTTACTATTCTTTATTTTTTCCCTAACAAAATAAAACGTAAATATAACTCAAACCAAATAAAACGTGAGTACCGATATTCTAACCCTATCTAGAGGTGGCAAATGGGTCGGATTGGGTCGGTGTGGGTCATGGGTCAAATGGGTCATGGGTCAAACATGTCATGTTTTAAAAATGGGTCTAACGGGTCATGGGTCAAACGGTTTGGGTCTAGTCGACCCACTAAATTTTGGTGTTTTCATAAAATTTTGAACGTTTTATACATTCCGTCAGTCTTTTTACGCTTTCGTCGGGTTTTTACGTTTTCTTCTGATTTCTTACGTTTTCGTCCGATTTTTTACGTTTTCATCCGTTTTTACGTTTTTGTCTGATTTCTTAAGTTTCTGTCCGTTTTTTACGTTTTCGCCCGTTTTCGTCAGATTTCTTACATTTTCGTCTTTTTTTTAAGTTTTCGTCCCATTTTTTACGTTTTCGTCCGATTTCTTACGTTTTTTACGTTTTCATCCTATTTCTTACGTTTTCGTCCGTTTTTTTACGTTTTTGTCCTATTTCTTACATTTTAGTCAGTTTTTTTCCATTTTCGTCCGATTTCTTACGTTTTCGTCCGTTTTTTTTACGTTTTTGTCTGATTTCTTACGTTTTCGTCTGTTTTTTCTGTTTTCGTCCTATTTCTTACGTTTTCGTCCGTTTTTACGTTTTCGTCGGATTTCTTAAGTTTCCGTTTGTTTTTTACGTTTTCGCCTGTTTTCGTCAGATTTCTTACGTTTTCGTCAGTTTTTTACGTTTTTGTCCGATTTCTTACGTTTTCGTCCGATTTCTTACGCTTTCGTCTGATTTCTTAAGTTTTCGTCAGATTTCTTACGTTTTCGTCCTTTTTTACGTTTTCGTCTGATTTCTTACTTTTTCGTCTGTTTTTTACGTTTTCGACCGATTTCTTACATTTCTGTTTCCTTCCCTTTTGGACGTTTTCTTTTGTTTTTTGACCCCTTTCTTCGTTTTCTTATGTTTTATACGTTTTAAAAAACATATCAAAACGTAAAAAAAGTTGAAAATGGACGAAAACGTAAGAATACCGACGAAAACGAACGAAAACGGACGTAAATGTAAAAAAACGGACGAAAACGTAAGAAATCGGACGAAAACGTAAAAAACGAACGAAAGCGTAAAACATCGAACGAACACGTAAGAAATTTGACGAAAACGTAAAAAACAGGACGGAAACGTAAAAAATGGAGGATAACGGTAAAAAAATGTAAGAAATCGGACGAAAACGTAAAAAAACAAACGAAATCGTAAGAAATTGAACGAAAACGTAAAAAAAGAACGATTAAGTAAGTAATCAGACGAAAACGTAAAAAAAGGCGTAAACGTAAGACATGTGACGAAAACATAAAAAAACGGACGAAATCGTAAAAAATCGGACGAAAACGTAAAAAACAGACGAAAACGTAAGAAATCGGACGAAAACGTAAAAAGACGAAAACTAAGAAAAAGACGAAAACCTAAAAAAACAGACGAAAACGTAAGAAATCGGACGAAAACATAAAAAAAACAGACGAGAACGTAAAAAAGACGAAAACGTAAAAAACGAGCGAAAACGTAAGAAATATGACGAAAACGTAAAAAAACGGACGAAAACGTAAAAAACAGACGAAATCGTAAGAAATCGAACGAAAACGTAAACAAATGGACGAAAACGTAAGAAATTTGACGAAAACGTAATGTTAATTGAGATTTATATATGTTCGGTAATGTTAATTTCGAGTATACTACAAATTAAATATATGCTTATGATTGTAGTTAGTTTTTATTAATTTCATTTGTATTTTCTTTTTATTGTTTTTATAATCGTATACAAAGAGCTAATATGAAAAAAAATTGAGTGAAAATAGATTCATTTAAATATCTTTTCATTTAAAAAAAAAAAAACTCTTATCTAAATAGGTTTTCAAAATTCTCAAATCTTCTATAAAGAAAAAAAATCATCTCCTTCTTTATTAATTTAAAAATAAAAAAACATGAATTTTTTTTCAAAATTAAACACCACCTTAATAACCTAGATCCACAAACATAAACACTAACCACCACTAACCATTATGATCTTTGATAGACTACAAAAAAATCTAAAAACCACTTATTTATGAGGCGTCCGGATTTATACATCCTATACATAACGAAACCTATACATCCTATAAATAATAAATTTGGGTACCATATTCAGGTCGTAAATTGGGTACCATATTCAGATCACTAACACAGAACCCTTAACCACTTACATGAAATTGATATCTTTAAATATGTATAATACCCCAAATCAGATCTGATGGTTGGGTGGTGGTTTTCGGTGTTTTGCTGTTTTGTTGTGGCGTCCGGCACTAGAGGTGCCCGGTGGTGTGTGAGGGTGTATTTATGTTCCAAGATTTATTGTTGGCGTGTTTGATTAAACTAGTAAAAGTGGTTTATTATTTTTGAAGGATTTCGAAACTAGGTATCAAGATTGTGAATTAAAAAGTTTCGAGGTTCATATATGGTTTTGACATATGGTTGGTTATTGATGGTTACAATGGATAGTGATGGTAACGGTTCTCGACCAGTGGTGTCGGCAGAGCAGGACGACAGTGGTGACCGATCTGCCGGAGGTGGTGGCGTTTGCCGATTTAGGTGGTGGCACCACCCACCGGAATCCGCCATTATGTTTTTATCCAAATGGGTATTTTATAATTTGATTTTTTAGGACAATGATCAAATTAGGACTTGAGTTTTAATGAAGATGGAAAATGATTTTAAAAGGAAATGATGTTTTATTATAATATAGATAAAAATGGTTGTTGATGTGTTTGTAGTTACTGATGAAAAATAAAGATGAAGATTAATAATGAGGTGTTTGAACTTGGTGATGATCCATAAAGTTAAGAATGAAGTGTTTGTAATTCACATTTAATGATAAATCTCGATCTAAAAGAATCCAACCTGAAGATCTAGTTTAGTTGTTAGAATATAGAATTTTGTAAAAAATAAAGTGGCTGGGATTTTTGTTAGAGAGAGAAGAATAAATGGAGAAGATAGAAGGAGAATGAAATGAATAATTTTAAATGCTAACGAGGCATTCGTGCCCACCGGGCTTGGTTTTTGTGAAAAGTCGGACTTTTACTTATGTAAAGCATCGTATAACTTCATAAGTGTTCATGGCGTAATGTTGATTTATGTGTTTGTCTGCACGTTTTGCTTTTTGTTATGTACAGGTTAATCGCCAAAGAATTTTAATGAAATTTAAACTTGTTCTAAACAAAACATAAGCATAAAAAAGCTCCTCATACAAAATTTCAAAGGTATACTATCTAAATATAGCTCGTATAAGAACACATACACATAACATTAAGGAATAAACGTGCAAACATATATCCAAGTCCAAAACTCCATAAACAACATTTACGCCAGACATTTTCAAACAAACACACATGAAAAACATGGGTCCATCAAATACATGTTATACTTGTTGGAATATGAACAAATATAAATTATATATGTCCGAGAATTTATTCGAATCTAAGGGGACGCACACATTAATATGTAGAACAACGTATTTAATATATTAATGTAATATATTAATAGTGTTTAAACAAACGATAGTTAAAAGTTTAACGTGAATAAATATTAGTTATTACTACCTCCGTCCCACATTAAGTGTCCACTTGACTTTTTCAAAGTCTTTTTTCTTCAACTTTGACCTTAATGATTTCTTCTTATGTTATATGATACTTGATGCAAGATATATGAATGGATAGAGTTTTGAATATATTTTTCGTTGGTAGAATTTTCGTTCAATATTATATAACACAAACAAAAATATTTATGGTCAAAGTTGAGGAAACAAGACTTAAAAGATTCCATTGTGGACACTTAATATGGGACGGAGGGAGTAATAGTTAAAAGACTAATATGCAAAACCGGAAAAAAGAAAAGTTTGATTTTTCCTTTTCTTTCCTTGGGCCGGTCGAATACCCACTCCAAGAGGAGGTGGGGTTGCTTGCTTGCTCACCAAGTTGTAAGAGCTGTAAATAGAGGTCTTAGGGTCATTGGATACTCATAACTTCAATCCCAAAAATCCTTAAATCTCTCTTTTGTCTCTCTTAGTGTTCGACCGGCTCCAAACCCACATAGGGTTTTCGGTTTTTCTCTTTTCTTGTCGTGCGATCAAACAAACAACCCTTTAGGGTTTTTGTTTGCGATTTAATCTCAAGAAGGTGTTTCGTGTGTTGATTGATTCAAAAACGAAGTGATCATTTGGTTTAAACACTACTAGTACTAGCATACACGTTGTTTGCTAAGAACGTATTGTGTGTTGACTTAGAGGGATTATTCTTTTGATCCTTGGTGGTTTCGCGTGGTATTATACACACGCGTATATTGAAGACGGTGTAACGTTTATTGCTAAAAGCAGTCTAACGTTTCTTGCTAAAAGGTACATATCTTTAATCCCTTGTTAATTATAAGTTCTATACGTGTTTGATCTTTTCGCTGCGTACTCGTGATATGTTTAATTGTAAATTAGATCTAAAATCCAACAGTGGCATCACGAGCCATCGTATATGAATTTTTAATTACAAGAATAATATTGGACAAACAAATTAGGGTTCTTGATTAATTTTTAAGCCCTTTGGGCGTTTTATGCATCAAGATTCGATCTTTATGCATCAAGATCCAATTTTTATTGGTTATTAAAATTGATTAGACGATTTCTAGGTTGTATGCAATTTTATGAATAACACTTGATGCGTTTAAACTGTTAATTGATCCGGTTTTATGTTAGATTAATTGTTAATTTGACATCCATGATAAATACATGCAAATTATCGTGGAGGCGATATATGATATTAATCTTGTTAATTGTTAAAATTATTATGCAAATATGATGATCAAGACCTAAAATATAGACATCAAATTTATGTGGTTATCGATCCACGACTTTAAAAGCTAGGGAAGACTTTGGCATGTCTTAATGGGGCCTAAAAGTTAATCTATGTGCTATGTGGTGTATATTTGTATAAGGCTTACGGAATCGATTATGTCGATGGATGTGGCCAGAGTTTATAGGACGAATGAGCCTTATATGAATATGTGCATGTTTTAATTATTAGATAATTAGGATCATATCTTGATATTTGCATGGATTAATTGTTAAGTGTATATTTTTGAATAATTGTTATGTGAGTTAGTTTTGTGTTTATATTGTTTTATTTTAAGTTTGACTTGTGAGAAAATAAAAGGGTTTTTCAAAAAATAAATATTAAACATGACTAATTATTATGAAATCAGATTTATTATGAACTATTTATAGTTCATAATGTGTTTTCCAAATTAAAGTTTTATTTGATTGGTTAAAACTGGACGCTATGGACTCATCGGAAGTACGACTCATTCACTAGAATAAACTATAAGAGAAGTTTAAGGCGGAGTGGTTAACATTCCTAAAGAGTTCAGGTTTTTAATATGCTTCGCGCTGACCTGATTCTCCGCTTCTTTGTGCGTACGATTGGAGTTACCGTGAACATGGCATGTCACTACAGTATACACGTTTTTCACCATTCATTAATCTTTATATTTGGAAACACGTTGAATCGTCAATTTAAAAAAGGTAACACTATTTATACATTAGATGTATAGAAAATATGTGATAACCGTAATAAATAACTTAATTGAGTAAAGTTTTTATTAAAATCTATGATACGAAGTTGTATACATGCTTCTTCGTACATATTTGTCACAACAAATAATATACTCTTTTTTAAATAAATTATTGCCATCCAATTCGTAAAAACACTTGTAGATGCTTTTTACTATGCATGAGACGTATGTAGATCGTAATCCCAAGGTGATTATACACTTTTTCGTGAGACGTTAATGTTACATAATCACAGTTTTTGATTGGACGACTTAATCGGTTTATAAGTGAGACCTTAGATCGTGGCTTAGATGGGATAAACATGCTTACTAGAATATTATTATAATAAAGTAAGTCCCATATAGTTCTAGGAATTGCACCGGTGGCAATTATTGATCGTCAATTACCTTTTGAGTACACCATCACTAGCAGATCAACTGATGTGGTGGTGGTACGTTAAGTAGGATCATAGTCTTTAGAAAATTAATTATTTATTAAACATGGGTAGTTAATTTTCTTCAAGAAGTTTTATCGAAAATACTAATTCTTGAACTTTAACTATCTTTTATAGATGGCATTACCTGTTCAAAACAAAAACCATTCGGCTTTCAGGTCGATGTTGAAAGAGAAAAACTTTCTGGAAATAATTTCAATGACCGGTTTCGTCAACTTAAGTTAGTCTTGAGAGTTGAAAAGAAAATGTATGTCATTGAACAGCCATTACCCGCGGCTCCTGCTGCTAATTCTGAAGCAAATGTGCTGTTAGAATGGAATGCAATTTATGATGCATATAATGAGGTTGCTTGTCTTATACTCGGTAGTATGACTCCTAGCTTCACAGTCAATTGAAACTCCTCACCATATGACATGATAAATGAGCTTAAAGCTATGTTTTGAAAAAAACATGCTGGGAGTGGAGAGGTTGGGACCTAATCCTAAATTTCCATGCTTGCACACAAGAACAGGGTAAAACCAGTTGCTTGCATATGTCTCCAGATGAAAGGTTATGTAGATCTATGGAAACGCCATTGTTATGTGCTACCACAGATGTTGTTGTATGGTCTCATCATTAATTGGCACCTTACTTCAGATTTTCGATAGATTTGACATAGGAAATTACACAATTGCTATAACATGGGAAGACAGTTGGTGAACTACTTGCTATGCTCATTTGAGTATTGAAAGGGGTTTACCTAAAACGGTTGAACACCGCAAGTAATGATGATTTATAGGTTCGGTAAAATCCAGGAGCAATAAGATTTACTTAAAGCTAAGAGGCAAAGGTAAAGGCAATGCAAGGGAAAGGATAAACAAGTTTATATCTCTAAGCCTAAAAACCCTAAACCTTCTGCTAAAGAGCACCCAGCTAAGGATGACGCCTGCCACCACTACAAGGAGGTGGGTCATTGGAAGAGGAACTGTCCTGTGTATCTTGCTGAGTTGTTGAAGAAAAAGAAGCAAGTTGGTTCTGTCAGTTCTTTAGGTATCTTCACAATAGAATTATTTGCTTTCCCTAATAAATCCTCGGTGTATGACACTGGTTGTGGTACTAATATTTGTATTACAAAACAGGGGTTTAAAGAAGCAAGGAAGTTGAAACAAGGAGCTCTCTATCTGTACGTGGGCAATGGTGTTCGTGCGCAAGTAGAAGCTATTAGAAGTTATGACTTAGTTTTGCCTAATGTCCTTGTGATTTGTTTAGACAATTGTCATTATGCACCTTCTATACTTAGAGGTGTTGTTTCAGTTCACCGTTTGGTAGAAAATGGATTTGTCCAGCATTTTACGGATTTTGGAATTTCAGTTTCTGGGAATAATGTTTATTCTTTTAATGCTATTCCCAGCAATGGTATTTATGAAATTGATATGCATGATCTTGTACCAAATGTTAATTCTATTTATAATGTTAGCACTAAAAGAACCAAACATAATTTGGACTCTACTTATTTATGGCACTGCCGTCTTGCTCATATAAGTAAGAAATGTATTGAAAAGCTGCAACAAGAAGGGCTTTTAAAATCAACAGATGATGAGTCATTTGATCAATACGTATCTTGTTTATCGGGTAAGATGATAAGGAAATCGTTTCCACATCATCCCGAAAGGGCGACTGATCTTCTTGGAATAATACATACTGATGTGTGTGGTCCACTTAGACATGTGTCAAGACAAGGTGCTAGCTACTTCATTACATTCACGGATGATTATAGTCGTTATGGTTATGTTTATCTTCTTAAACATAAACACGAGGTATTTAAAACATTCAAAGTGTTTAAAAATGAAATGGAAAATCAAATCGGGAAGACAATCAAGGCTCTTCGATCAGATTGAGGTGGCGAATACATAAGCCAAGAGTTTAAAGATTATCTTAAAGCTTGTGGAATTGTCCAACAACTTACTCCTCTATACTCACCACAACACAATGGGATGTCTGAAAGGAGAAATCGTACTTTGTTAGACATGGTTCGATCTATGATGAATCTTACTACTCTGCCGTTATCCTTTTGGGATTATGCTCTAGAGTCTGCAACACGCATTCTCAATATGGTTCCAACCAAGAAGGTTGATAAGACTCCCATATAAACTTGGTATGGAAAAGTTCAAATCTGTACTTACTTTATGGTCTGGGATGTGATGGCGCTTGTGAGTGGGATACGCCTGACAAACTCCAACAAAGATCTGTTAGTGTATATTTATTAGGTACCATAAAGGAAACAATGGGTTGCTATTTTACTTCCCACCTGAAAACAAAATAGTTGTTGCAAGGTATGTGAGTTTTTTTAAGAAAAAATCTACATAAATCAGAAGTAAGTGGGAGGGCACATAGATCTTGAAGAAATTCAAGATGAAGATACATCACCTTCTGAAATCACTAGCGAAATTCCTATGGAGGTTGAAGGTTTTGAACCACCTCAAGAGGAAGTGATTCCGGTTCGTAGGTCCGAAAGGACACATCGAGCTCCAGATCGTTTATGTCTAAATGTAGAAGCGGAGGAGCATAGTCTAGGGGATCTTAATGAACCACTAGCTATAAATGCGGAAATACAATCCATGATGGACAATATGGTATGGGTCCTGGTCAATCTTCCTCCTGGCTGTAAGACTGTTGGGAGTAAGTGGATTTTTAAGAAAAAGACTGACATGGATGGTATTGTACACACCTATAAAGATCGTCTTGTAGCAAAGGGTTATATGGAGTTGATTATGAAGAAATGTTCTCACCCGTCGTTGACATTAGAGCTATTAGGATTCTCATATCTATAGCGGCGTTCTATGATTATGAGATATGGCAAATGGATGTAAAAACTGCCTTCTTAAATGGTTATCTTGATGAAGACATTTATATGGTACAACCTGAAGGTTTTGTTGATCCTAATCATCCCAGAAAAGTATGCAAGCTTCAAAGATCCATTTATGGTCTTAAGCAAGCATCAAGAAGCTGGAATAAAAGATTTGATGAGGAAATCAAAAGGTTTGGTTTTGCTCAAAATCTTGATGAGCCATGTGTATATCAAAAGGCTAGTGGGAGTAATGTTACATTCCTCATCTTGTATGTTGATGACATAATCATCATGGGAAATCACATACCAAGTTTACAAAGTGTAAAAGATTATCTTGGAAAGTGTTTTGCTATGAAAGATTTAGGGGAAGCATCATTTATTCTTGGAATCAAAATCTACAGAGATAGGTCAAAGCGATTGATTGGACTTGGTCAAAATGCTTACATGGATAAGATCTTAAAGAGATATAAAATGGATAATTCCAAACATGGTCATATCCTCATGCAAGAAAGACTTGACTTGAACAAAACATAAGGTGCTTTGATGTGTCGTGTGTAGGTGTTATTTATGTATCAAGTTTTACTACTCCCTCCGTCCCACTTTTATTGTCCTCATTACTATTTTAATTTGTCCCAAAACATTGTCCTCCTTCTTAAATAAGAAGTCTAAATCTATTAATTTTCCACTTTTACCCATATCCATCAATTTTTATAAGGAAACTATTTTTTATATTTGTGTAGGTGTTATTTATGTATCAAGTTTTACTATTTATTTTATGCCGACTATACCTAAAAACAACACTTTATCGGGAAGTGTACCTAGTCAGATGGAGTTTCGTGGTAAGTAGGGTGTCGATCACTAAGAGCAAGAGCGTTAATTTCTAATTCTATCATTATTTTAGTTATCTAAGTTAAACCTAAAACTAATGCAAAAAGGGGGGTTTCACCCTGAGAGACTAGCACGATTTTGTGTATCTAACCTAAGGTTTTGATGACAAGTAAAATTAAGATGTTTTGCGACAATTCAGCCGCACTTCTTTTCGCCAACGAACCGGGGTTCAGATGGGCGCCAAACACTACCATAGAAATAAGATTCCTTAAAGTTCACACAAATGACAATCTGGTTGATCCCTTTACGAATGCTTTATTTAAAGAAAAGCTTACTCAACATGCTAGGAGCATGGGACTTCGTTTAGCTAGTAGTTTCATGTAGATCTGTGTTTAGTATTTAGATAAGGGATGTTTAAACAATTTATTTTATGATAATGATACTTGGTATTTTTGTTATATATTTATCTTAAATTGTGTCTATTTTTTGCATGTTTTAATCGTGAATAATAATAGTTATTATTCTAAATTAATCCGTTGTCGATTAACAATATAGGAATATTGTTAAATTAAGACAATTCTGAGTGATTGAGTGTTTTTGTTGAAATTAAGGATGTGTCGCCAAACAAAATACATGATATTCATAAGATGGGTATTTGGTTTTCCCCAATCACAAGGATATTATTTTATCGGATCGTCGTCAGCAAGTATACCTTGTAAGTGATTTTTATTTACTAAATCCTTAGACTTGAGATGCAAGTAGGTCCTTGCATAGTGGATTAATCCTTCTTGATCCTGTCTTAAGTTATCCTGAAATGGATAAAACTAATAAGGGCTGATTCAGAAGGATTTGAAAAATAATGACTTGATCACTTGTAGTCATATGAATTTTCTCCTTTAATAGTTGATAAGTTTGATGCCACTGGGGCCTCGAAGAATTATTCAGATGTGTGTATGGCCAATCACGATACTCATGTGCTTATGTCTCATTTGATTTTCGGTAATCTTGTTTAGTTAACATATACGTGAAACATATTCGTTAATATAAGTGGAATGACATTGATCCATATCCATTTTTAACCGTATCGGAAACAAAGAGATATGAAATTTTATAAATCATTTTGTCCTGTTTTGGAGAAAACCACACTCGGATGTTTCGAGGAGCATTGGACTTGTTGCAGACGCTTCCTATGTTAATTATATAATTTATTCATGGTCAGTGGGAGCTGTTGAATATTGAACAATATTTAAATTATATATGTCGGGATTTTCGAATATTAAGGGGACGCACTCGTTATATGTAGACACCTTATTTTAATATATTAATGTAATATATTAATAGTGTTTAAACAAACGATAGTTAAAAGTTTAACGTGAATAAATATTAGTTATTAATAGTTAAAGGACTAATATGCAAAACCGAGAAAAAAGAAAGTTTGGTTTTTTCTTTTCTTTCCTTGGGCCGGATCGATACCCACTACAAGGAAGAGGTGGATTGCTTGCTTGTCACAAGTTGTAAGGGCTATAAATAGAGGTCTTAGGGTCATTGTATGCTCATAACTTCAATCCCTAAAATCCCTAAATCTCTTTTGTCTCTCTTGGTGTTCGACCGGATCCAAACCCACAAAGGGTTTTCGGTTTTCTTCTTTTCTTGTTGTGCGATCAAACAAACAACCCTTTAGGGTTTTTTTGTTTTGCGATTTAATCTCAAGAAGGTATTTAGTGTGTTGATTGTTTATAGTACGAGTGATCGTTTGGTTTTAAACATATACTAGTATCTGCATACACTGTGTTTGCTAGAACGTAGTGTTTGTGGTTGTCTGTAGAGGGATTATTCTTTTGATCCTTGGTGGTTTCGCGTGGTATTATACACACGCGTATATTGAAGACGATGTAACGTTTATTGCTAAAAGCAGTCTAACGTTTCTTGCTAAAAGGTACACATCTTTAATCCCTTATTAATTATAAGTTCTATATGTGTTTGATCTTTCCGCTGCGTACTCGTGATATGTTTAATTGTAAATTAGATCTAAAATCTAACAATACTATACAAATGTCTCTAACCCAAATAACCACATACGTGACTCACACGAATAAATTACTAATAAATCTTTTATTTAGTAAAGCAAAACCTTAAGTGGGGAATTTTGTATTTCAATAAAATCAAATCATACTTTATTTAGTAATATTTTTTTAATTATTATTTATTTATTTGAAGTATGTTTAATTAAATAACCTAAATATTTCTTTATTTGACCAAAATTCAAAAAAAATCGTTATTAAATGTTCTTTCAAAAAAGTTGTGCTAAAAAATATTTGTGTCAAAAGTATAATAAAAAAAGTATAAAGAAAGCGGAGTAAATCTTCAAATAATTTCGGGGCTAAAATGAAAATTGAAAAAAGGCTCATATATTTAATTATGATACAAAACTTTCCAAATCCTCGACTCATTCACTGTAACCCTTATTGAAGTAAATCAATCGGAAACTTTGTGAGTCCTTCAAGAATAGGTATTAACATGGTTATCTTAATTTTTAATATTTTCAGTGACAATTTTAGATATTCTTATCACACAATTGGGTATGATACCGTAACCATTATTGTTGGTATAATAGAATTGTTGTTTTTAATAAACTATTGCTTACTATGATGTTTTTGTGTTTAAGTCCTAATTATTGGGTTCGTTCAAGATATTAATTACAATAACACTATTTATATTGGTTTAACTTATTTTGCAGTTTCCATGTCAGGTTCTTTCAACAATGTAGACAATCAAAAGAGTTTACAAAGTATCACATACCGTTTGGCGCGATATTCAGTACTTGTTTAAGGCTAATTTGTTTTGTGTTTCTCATAAGCAATCCAAAATATGCAAATAATGTTGTATTTGACTGTTTGGAAAATTAGAGTATTTAGATCCGCTCTTTTTGAACTTTAATGGGAGTTGACTAGCTGCTTCTGCACCACTTATATCATCAGAAATAGCATATAAAAAGAGAAGCACCTAGACACTGCGAGTTGAACCCAAACAGTATTACATGTCTCCCTCCCTGGCCAGTTACTTTGTAGTATACAATTTTTTCACTACGATAAACTTAGATATTATATAGTATCTTCAGTAATCATCGGGATGTTGACTGACATTTGCAGCATATGAACATGGCATCTGTATCAAAGCAAAATACTAACAATTACTTGACCTATTTCGTAGTAATGAGCTTTAGCTTTGATTAAGTTTTTCTTATCTGGTGATTATGTGTTTCTCCGGTTACGCTTACTTATCAATTTTTTACCGTGTTAATTGTCCTTGGCGTATTAGTCTTTATAACTGGTGCGTGTCAGTTATTCTTCTACCCTCTCTTGGACCACTTCTTTGGATAGTACCTAGCAATGACTTGGCAACTTAAAAGTTACAAGAACCTTTTGGTGTGGCATCTAAATTTGGTTAGTTATATAAAGAGTTGTAATCCACTGTTTATAAATTCGGGTCAATAGACGGTAGAGCAAAGAACTTGAAATATTCATGGTAGTCTGCTGGGCCATCCATCAATTGGAGAACATATGTGATGGAAAGAAACGGTTGCAAGCAATATATTCCGTGTGAATGTAAACCTATGTGTGGAAAGGAATGCCCCTGTATAGATAATGCTATCTGCTGTGAAAAATATTGCAGGCATGTGTACTTCAACACAAATACATTATCGACTTCATTATTTCTTCTTCCATTTTGGAAATGTCTCATGACTATGTGAGCTTTCACTGATTTTTGTACTTAACGTTTTAGGTGTATGAAAAGCTTCAAGATAAGGTTTAGGGGATGCCATTGTGCAAAGAGTCAATGCAGAAGCTGACAATGCCCATGTTGTGCAGCTGGACGTGAATGAGACCCACATGTTTTCCAAAAAATGTTGTGTGAGGTAAGAGAGCTTCATTATTTATTTACATGTAAACAAGATAGTCCATTCTTTTTCCATGATTATGAGTTACTAGAGCATACTCTCTTGCTGTCAAGTTAATTCAAAACATGTTTGATAGCATACGAACCCTAAAGCTAGTCAAATAGTAAGGTTGTGAGCCAAAGAAGTTCAGTTTGAGTCACAGACACTCATTAATACGAAACTTGATGGATGTCATTTGTTTAAATTAAAAACGGGCACATTTACCATCAGTAGATTTTGTTAGTTTATAACAATATTATATTATACGTACAATAATAACTCGCACAATTAAATGATTTTTTGTCGAAACAACAATACCAACCGGTCCATCATTATTACTGCATAGGCGCTATATCAAGAATAACAAGGAAAAAGGGATTCAAGGTATTTCTTTGTGATGAAGAGGGTAGACAAAAAACCATCACAACTAACATGGTTTACAAGGAAGCTTTGCAAATGATTTATATCATTTGACATTTGTTCAAAAAAACTACTGATATATATGATGTAATTTTTTAATAAGTCTTGAATTTATTGGTTAATTGTGTTTATGAATTTTAATGATTAAAACTGTTTGTAAATTATATGTAAATATTTTGAGCATTTCACCCGATTCATTTGTAATAATGTTCTACTGTATTAGGTATCATTATCTGCAAAATAATTGATAGAAGCTAAATTAGAGCTAATGGGAAACTTAAAGTTGTGCGTAGCATATGATAACTAATGTATATTCATTTCTGGTGTCGTGCCTCCTGGTGTTGCAAGACACAAAGAAGTGGCAGTTTTTTAATACTATAAGGAAGAGCCATGTCGCCGCTCAGGTCAAACGCGTGATTGACCTGCTGTTTGAGCTACAAATATTTTAACTGAAGTTGGTTTTGATATTTATCCTTATTGTTCTATTTGCTTGTGCATAGTATATATTATGGGTGGCAAACTTGACCCGTTAACGTGTCAAGCGGGTGATGTTAATGGATCTGAACCAATTGGAATGGGTTACACATGTTAATAGTGAAATGGAATCTTATGATATACTGTAGTATATATAATCATATGTTGTACAAAGTTTGCATATTTGACCCATTTTAATTGTAATGGGTCAAATGGTTAAGTCAAAGGATTTAACAAAAAATGTATTGGGTCAGACGCAATTACAGTCAATCGGAGTGTTATGATATAGTAGTTACAATCATATGTTGCAAATAATATAGACAACGGATAGTGCTTGCGGTTTGGCCTAACTTGACTCCATTAATTTATGGTTATAAGAAAATGAATAATTGACGTTTATACTTGTGTAGAGTTGTGATTTATGACCATTTCTTGACCTGTTTGCAGTCAAGGAAATCCTTTACAGCGGAGCAAATAAATGAAGCAAGTTACGTTGATGTCAAAGGAAACAAAGAGTTTGAGTTTTTGGCGAAAAACCCAAAAGTTAACTTTGATGGGAACCGCTTCTCTTAGAAGGTAAGTCATTAATGATTCATATAGTATTTGATAAAAAAATTTCTTTAAATATCACAATGATGGAACTTGATAATTAACTATTTAGCGACATTGTCCCTATCTATAATGTAACAATGTTATGTTGTATATGCAGTCGATGCATAATTTTGGAGGCAAGACACAACTCTCGGTTAAAGGACATGTAGTACTCCCATCATAAATCCATTTATTTACCCCAAATTTTTTAAAATTGTATTTTTTCCCCCCCCCCTCTGATCTAAAAGATGCCTACCCAACAGTCATGCAAGATTTACAGGTATACATACATACGCGTATGTATGCATGTATATGTGATCGATCGTGACATGTACATCTTATGTTGACAACTCGGACCTTGAATATAACTGGTGGTGATTGGCTTATCTTTATGTCTTGACTATAAACAAATTAGAAGTGTCACCAATGTTGACGATGGGCTTAATACATGTTAATCATGAACACTGATGTTGCCACGTGGAATTTTGGTGTTGAGCGGGAACTTGCGTAAAATTGTTGAAGCCTGCTATAAACATGGCTAAGAGAAACAAAATGGCTGAAAACTGTCATATACCCCAACAAGACGAAACCAAAAGAAAATAAGAAAGTGATCTGCAAAAGGGCAAAGCTCACAAATTCTCATCTTGAGGATCTCCTGAGGGCTCTATAGTAACCAACTGTTATGTTTTGGACTAGAATTCTTGATTTTCAATGTTAAGTAAATCTAATTAGTTTTAATAAAAATATCTAACATGTCCAAACCCGTGTATAATATTTAAACTAATTGCTGTTTAAGTTTAAATCCCGTGCGTGCACGGGACTTATAACTAGTTCTCAAGGAAATAACTTTGCACACTAATTTTTGTACCCATCCGATGACGAATTTGCCTAATTAAGTGTCAATTCACCGATCAAGTTGACCATAAAAGGTTATGTGTAATCCATCACAGGTGTTAGTAGGAAACGATGTCAAGAATATTGGTACTTTTATTAACCAATAAGAAAACTTAAACTGATATGTCCCCTGCAATTAGAGTCAAGTCTGTTTTATTCTTATTAAACTTTCTAAGCAATCTTAAGCACACTTCCAGCTTCAAAGTAAATGCTCCCGTCAAAGTGGCACCCTCTTCAATTGTGCCGCAACAAAAGATGATCTAACGTCTATTAAGAAAAAAAAAACTCTACAACACTTATGATTACATTTGCGGTTTTATTAATTAATGTCCTTAAAGTAGGACACAGGAATTTCAAAAGGGCAAGTCAAGGCTGTAACAGACTTGAACTTTTATTACAAAAATAAAAGAGTAAATTGCAAAAATCGTCCCAAAGGTTTAGCCAAATTGCATGTTTCGTCCCAAATAGTTTGAAAGTGCAAAAATCATCCCTAAAGTTTAGCCAAAGTGCAAAAATCATCCCACATAGTTTAGCCAAATTGCAAGTTTCGTCCCTAAGGTTTAACCAAATTGCATGTTTTGTCGTCAACCAGGGACGATTATTTACAAAATAGTTTGATTTAGGGACGATTATTGCACTTTCAAACTATTTGGGACGAAACATGCAATTTGGCTAAACCTTAGGGATGATTTTTGCAATTTACTCAAAATAAAAAGCATATTAAACATCAAATGGGTTAAAGGTCTCTAGTCCAACTTGCCGATTTGAACCTACGTGGCAAGCTTGTTAAGATGTCAAGTGTGTTAAAGGTCTCCCAAAGCTTACTTTTATTAAAAGTATGTGCGGGTCAACCTAGTCCAACCTGCCAATTTTGAACGATTACTCATTTAGTCCACCTCCAGTGTACAAACTTAGTAAGTAGCTAGGTATTTACTTTAGAAATGGCCCATATGCTAAAATGAATAACGTACTCATCTTTCGTCATACCCTACATTACGGGTCTAACGATCAAATGTTCCCGAAGTGTACTTGAAGCCTAAAATTAAAAAAACTTTTATTCATTTAGTAAATTTTTTATTATTGAAATACACATTTTTTGCAAAACATAATTAGCCACAATGTTATTGAATATAAACAGTTACGTTTTTTATTTATAAATCAGGTCAGCAAACCCGACTCAACCTTTTTTCAACCCATGCCCAAAATTACCTGTGTAAACCAATTACCTAATCCGCCCGACACACTCATTTTGCTGCCTTTAATGTATACAATGAAATTGGGTTCACTTTACTATGTTATACCTCAAGTTGATGGAGCATGTCAAGAGTGTCTTTCCATATCACCTTCATTTGTTGCATAGACACCTGAAAGGGACTCGTCAGAGATACAAGAATATCTATGAAGTATTGGTCAAATTCAATGTCATAGTCGATAATTTTCTAGCTATCTCTGCTCTATGAGATGAAGAACCGGAACATATTCACTCTATTATTGTTGTAATTATCACGATTTGAGGCAAAGAAAAGACATAATAATTCTGTGAAAATTCAAAATACTGGTTTTGTGAAGCTGTTGTACCTTGTACCTACTACTGTCGACTCATAAACTTTGCTTTCATGACATGCCCCTCTTTTAGAGAGTGGAATGTATGCAGTAGCATATACGGATTCAAAGATGTGTGTGTTTCATTCTCGTATGTCTTAAATCACTTCTGAATAAGAAGGAAAGAAAAACAACCTTTGAATGCAATTTCTTTGTTGGATCATATATATTTTTACTATTAATATGACAGGATATATTGACATCCAAAATGCCTTATAGCTTCAGAATTTTCATAATCAATCCAGAGCCATCGAAAAATATTTATCATGGCCAGAAAAAATGACACAATCATATATTAATTGAGCTGTATGGCCGTGTTACAAAATAATGGTGTGTGGAATTTATTAAACATTTAACTGATGATGAGAGCTCGGTGTCTTAAGTCTCATGTACATGTCTTAACTATATGATTACCTAGACACTTACTTTTCCAAGTCAAACTAAAGTTGCGATATTAAGAGTCAAATGCATAGTTAAGCTTTAGACAATTATGTTGTATTTCTACTGAACATTTGCTGCTAATCCTTTATTCATTTAATTTTAAAGAGAATTACCTTATCTAAAGTATAAGATGGTAAACCATCTTTTTTTGGACCTCGAAAAGAACGTTAATTATATTTTCTTAAGCCATGTTTTGCTCCTAAGCTTGGTCAAGTTGAATACTCAAGACACTTATGAATCAAGATACTGAAATAACTAAAAACTAATAAGAGATCACTTGTATAATATTTTCAAAATAAAACTAAATAATTGTCGAATTTTCAATTCATGCTATTTATTGATCTTTACTTAGACATTTCATCAAGCACCCAGTTTTAAATAAATAGCACAAAAAAAGTGTTAACATTCCACCCAAAAGCCAATGACATGCTTTTACCTATAAACCATGCTCCAGACCTCAAGCATGTCTGGATCTGCATGTATAAAAGTCTCAATTTGAATATTTTGGGTTTAATATCAAAACTATATGGTAAAGGTTAAAGAGTAGTAAAAATGACAATCCATTCCAACCAACAGGTCTTGCATAATCCGCATAATACTCATTCATATCTGTTATATACATCATGTTGCAAAGAAATGAATTTAAGCACCAATATAAACATGAAGCAATTTTTCTTCAGCGCAAATGCAATAATAAATGTATATAGGCAGTTACCTATGTGATAACAAATGATTAGGTATTCTTGTGAAGCACAGGACAGCCAGCAACCCTGAAGAGCTTTTCCTAAAGATGCCTCAAAACATGATATAGTATTAGATTTCATTTGATAATTGTAATAAGAAAAATGTGCGACGGGACCTCATCCTAAGACCTAGACACATTAATTCTGTCACAATTAAAGCATCCTTATTACTTGATTATAATCTATCTTAGGGATTAAAGCAATGGTGGTCTTGTTAAACCCTAGCTCATAGAGACTTTACCCACTTACTGCTTAATGGCAATTTATACTCTAGTAGTCCACTTGTCCAACTATCCAATGAAATCAGAACATTATTTGTTGAATTATCTAGAGTCACCTACTAGTCAACATGTTCAATAAACCAAAGGCAATTTCCGTTAACTAGTTAAGCCAGAAGCGTATCCTTAGCACGATTTTAGAAGGACAATACTTGTGATCCTATGATTCTAGATGTATAAATCACTATATGGAGAGCTATCCCGGCATCTATATTACTTGGTCCGTATCACTAGATCTAGTTGAATGATAGGTCACATACAAAAGCACGTAAACAAGTATGAATTGATAAACATAAATAAGCATTCAACGATAAATTAAGCAATCGAGATATAAACAAAACCAAACATTCAGATCTTTATAATAACGGCTAATACCCAAAGGTATTAGCCTTCAAACATCATAATTAATACAAGAGTAATTGTTTTAGCCAAGGTAAACTAACCGAGTTAACGAATGATACAAAAAACTGAACGATTACAAGAGTATAAGAAATTACATGTTGTCTTCTATGGATTGGAATGCGTTGCAAGACCTCTTTTGCTCTCTTTTTCTCCTCTGAAAATCGAGTTTTGTGGTTTAGGTATCGAGAATATGATTTAGCACACTTAAAACTCGTTTTTGAGTTTTGTATTTATAGGATCTGGAAGTTGGTTCGATACGGCGTATCTAAGGGATTGGATACGGCGTATTTGAGTTTCTTGGAGCAGGGACTACGTTTGATATCTTCCAGAATATTCACATACTATATCTTCAATACGGCGTATTGACTTCTTTTGGATACGGCGTATTGAGCTTGTTTCCTTCGTGGTCTTTGGTGAGTGCAAGCATGGATACGCCGTATCTTCCTTGATGGATACGGTGGATTGGTAGTCAGAATAGTAATCTTCAAAATATCTTCATAAAAGCTCTAGAATGCGCGCCTTTTGCTAATATTCACCAAGTACTTCATAATTACTGCAATTCTCAAATATAAACGATTAAGTAACAATTCTTTGCAATAATTATACAAAATGGGTAAATCACATGGGATAAATGATGCTATAAAATAGACATTATTTGATGTCATCATTGTTATTATGGTCACATAGACTACATAACTATCCCACACCTTTGCCATGCACTCATCTTTAGTGTAGGACACCCCTAGTACAACCCTCTGAGCCTATCCTTTTCACGTTCTCGTAATTTTCTGGTTAAGCTGGACTATTAATGAAGAGCATTGTCACCCTTGAACCAATTGTTACACCCAAATCACCTTAGCCTACCTTGTATGTACTCACCTTTAGTACATTATTGTTTTAACCCAAGTTAATTATTGAGTACACGGTTGCTAAGTCCTTATCCTTGTAAATACTGTTTTGGGACGATTGGGATTCATGGTAGTATTCATCTTATGAAGAATTGGGGAAGAAGTAATTTATTACCCCCAATAGAGCTCAATAAGCTCCATGTTATGTTGATCCGCCTCAATTCGGGTCATTAGTTAGATTGTAAATATCAAGTATGTAAAAGTTCAAGTGTAGGGGTGTATCTATAAACCCCCATGATGTATTATATGTTTAAGCAATGGCAGGGCAAAAGTGTACGAAAAAAATGTATATAAAAAAAGAGTGAAAAATGTACGGACTGCCATTTGCTTATGTCTATGTTTATATTAGAGTCAAGAAAAGAAAAAGAAATAGATTGATGTAGAGTTGTGTAGAGTTTGTATATCTTGTCCGAGTTCTTGGCTTAGCAACCCAACCAACGTGTATTCTTATAAATAATTAGCTAACCCCTTTCACCCCAAATTCACCCAAAAGTCACTCCCCAAATGTATCCCATCCGTTTCCGTTTCCGTTAATGTTATCTTACACCTACACCCTAAAACCCTTTAAAAGACCTCTTTGATAGTAATGAATAATGCTTACGCCCAGTGGTGAAGGTTTGATCCTTTACCAAGCCTATAGTAATTTATATGCTATGACAGGTAATGAGTGTTAATTTTTCGTTTCCTATAGTTGTTATAATTTATTATACACTCGAGTGAAAGAGAGAATCCCAAACACTTATGTGAGGTGCTAGTGTGTACTTTTCATGCTCTTAATTATGAGGTCTAGAAGGTTGTGTCATAAAATGATTTTAAAGAGTAGGTTAAATGACCCTAATATTGCTATTGTCTAGGTAGAAAAGCCCATTTGCTTGAGGATAAGAAAATCCTAAGTGTAGGGGTATTTGATTAGGTGTTATTTTATACACTATTTTTGGGTCATTTAACCCTCTAAATCATGCAAATATGCCTAGATTAAGTGCTTAATAATTTGTTTTCAGGTTTTTAGCACTTGGATGGAATTTGGAGGAAATACACGTGACTTGGGCTCATTTGAAGAAGAAACGGACAAGACTACGACTCTACACCATATCCTTGAAGAGGTTGTGCATACAGAGTGTGGAGACGACGTGGCGAGTTTCAAGCGACGTCGTCAGGACATTTGAAGTGACGACGTCAGAGATCTGGTGACAGCGTCAGAATGTGGCCAACCTAAAGAAACCCTTAAAGATTTTGTGTCACGAGATTGAGAAGACCATTTCACTTGTGTATGAAGTACCAGATATTGTTTGGATCATAACTCCTTCATACAAACTTGGATTTCAACGATTTAACAGCCCACGCGATCGTAGTGAGAAAATCTACAACCTAGTGGAAATTGATGGCATGATGGCGTCAGGAATTTTGATGACGGCGTCGTGAAGCTCGAATTAGGGTTTTCCTATAAATATAGCCTCATAACTTCGTTTTTATCAAGACCCCAACCTTGAGTCTGATTATAGAGTTTGGGTAGGTGTTTTTCCAGCAACTTAAAAGACCTAATTCAATCCATAAACATCTTGTAATGGTTTGATTATCACTTATTATGATTTCTCTTGTTTAAGTATGCTTGGCTAATTTATCTATTATTTATTAGGAATGCATAAAACTTGTCATTAGTTGATT
>BQNB010075137.1:4588-31568 GCA_026074375.1 Tanacetum coccineum | reverse complement strand
GTCTTGACTTTTTACCTTGGTCATGGGTGAAGAGTTTGGATTTGCCTAGTGTTTTATATATACTATATCAAGAGGACCAGATATGTCACAGCCAATGATGCAGTGTTGAGAAACACGCAAAACCAAGGTCAAAACCTGCAATCCCAAATGGCAAATTTAACTGACATGCTTTCAAAATTTGTTACTGCTAATACAACTTCTACTTCCGGTTCTGGAACTCTTCCTAGTAACACTGTTACCAACCCTAAGGAAGATTTAAAAGGTATCACTACCCGAAGTGGTGTTACATTCCAAGGAACGAAAGCCGTTAATCATGACATCGACACGATGCCTCCTGCTAATAACGGAAGCACCGAAGACGTCCAACCTCCTGTTGTTCAAATTCAGTCTCGTAATCCAAATCTTGAGCCCAATGTTGCTCCTGTTGTTGCTCCAATTCCTAAAGCATCAATTCCATTTCAATCAAGAAGAAATGATGAAAGGCGCAAGGAAAAAGCTAACGACCAAATTGAGAAATTCTATGAAATCTTTAGACTTGATGCTCATGCCTAAATTTGCTTCAACTTTAAAAACTCTGATTGGAAACAAAGAGAAAATTGAGCGAATTGGCAAGAACCCCTTTGAATGAGAACTGTTCAGCGGTCATCCTCAACAAGTTACCAAAGAAACTTAGAGACCCTGGCCGATTTCTGATTCCATGCGAATTCACGGGGATTACTACATGCAACGCATTGGCCGATCTTGGTGCGAGCATTAATCTCATGCCTTATTCTGTCTGGAAAGATCTGGCTCTTCCCGAACTAACCCTGGTGTTGTCAAATTTATATACGTATTCTAGTATTAATCCTGTAAGAATTCTTTCCAAAATACTTCTCAACCAAGAGAAATATAAGGTAAAAATCTTACAAAAGAAAACACAATTCGTATTATCGCTGGAGAAGTCTTTGTAAAATGTGGGAAAAATTCTAATTTTCAGCTGACTTCGTAGTTGTGATTTTGAACCAGACCCCCGTGGTACCTTTAATTCTGGGGATGTTTTCTTGAAAACCAGTCATGCTTTGATAGATGTTTATGAAGGTGAGATTACCCTTCGTGTTGGCAAGGAGGCCATCACATTCAATCTGGACCAAACTTTAAGATACACAGCTGATTACAACCATATGACGGTAAACAAAATCGACGTCATTGATATGGCTTGTGATGAGTATTCTCAAGAGGTCCTAGGATTTTCTAAACGTGATCGCCGTGGGGCAATCCCACTCCATATTTTGAGCCTATTGTTTCTACTGCTTCTCCAAATCTCACTCCTTTCGGGGACAGTGACTTTCTTTTATTTGAAGAAGCAGATTCGTTTCTTGCTCTAGAAGATGATCCAACTTCATCTGAAGTTGATCCAACTTATCAGGATCCTGAAGGGGACATCATGCTTCTAGAAAGACATCTTGAACAGTAACCACACCCCCCTCCCAATCAAGAAACAATATCTGCTGGAGTTAGGAAGGAACTCAAACTCGGTGAGCTAAAACCCGTTGAATCTTCGTTGATGAACCTCCCGGGGTTGAACTCAAGAAACTGACCCATCTTGAATACGCATTTTGCGAGGTTACGTAAGTTGCCTGTCATAATTGGATAGTCTTAACAAGTGAGGAAAAAGGCAGCTCTTCTCAAGGTTCTCAAGTCCCACAAGCGAGCCATCGCTTGGAAACTCTCCGATATAAAGGGTGTTAACCCATAATTTTGTACTCACAAAATTCTAATGGAAGAGGACTACGAACCATCTGTTACAAAAGTCAGAGAAGGGTTACCCACCCAAAATTCCACGAGTTATCAAGAAGGTGGTTGAAAAACTCTTGATGCTGGATTGATTTACCGCCATCTCTGACAGCCCTAGGGTAAGCCCGGTACACTGTGTACCTAATAAAAGGAGGCATAACGTCATCACAAATGATGAGAATGAACTAATTCCTACTCGATTGGTCACGGGATGGCGAGTATGTATTGATTACAGAAAGCTTAATGAGCACCGAACAGGACCCACTTCCCATTGCCCTTCATGGACCAATGCTCGTAAAAGATAGTAGGAACCAAATACTATGTATTCCTCGATGGCTTCTCGGGTTATTTTCAGATCCCAATTGACCCAAAAGGATTAAGAAAGACAACCTTTTACTTGCCCATACGGAACGTTCGCCTATCGTCGCATGCCTTTTGGGCTATGCAATGCTCCGGGTACGTTCCAACGATGTATGATGGCAATCTTCCACGATATGATTGAAAAACGATGGAAGTATTTGATGGATGTCTTTTCTGGTCTTCGGGACTCTTTCTTCTACGTGCCTATCCATTTTGGAAAAAAAGTTGAACGGTTTGAGGACACCAATTTGTCTTTAAACTGGAGAAGAGGCTATTTTATGGTTGATGGACGGCATTGTTCTCGGACACAAAATTTCTAAGTCAGGAATTGAGGTTGATCGTGCTAAAGTTGAAGTTATAGCCAAGCTCCCTCATCCGACTACTGTGAAAGGTGTCCGTAGTTTCCTTGGGCACGCCGGTTTTTACCGACGATTCATTCAGGACTTCTCAAAAATTGCCCGTCCTATGACTCATTTGCTTGAAAAAGAGACTCCATTTTTCTTCTTGAAGTGTGTATCGAATCCTTTTAATACACTCAAAAGAAAAATTGATGAAGACTCCGGGATCTTAATTGCTCCGACTGGGACGTGCCCTATGAAATGATGTGCGGATTTTTTACTAGCGACTTCGCAATTGGGGCAGTCCTCGGGCAAAGAAAAAACAAGCATTTTCAACCTATACACTATGCTAGCAAGACTATGAACGAGGCTCAAACTCATTACACTACGACCGAAAAAGAATTACTTGCCGTAGTGTATGCTTTTGAGAAATTCCGGTCATATCTTGTTATGCTCAAACAGCATAGTTGTATCAGATCATTCAGCCATTAAGTATCTCTTTGCCAAGAAGGATGCTAAGGCAAGACTCATGCGGTGGATCCTATTGCTCCAAGAATTTGATATTGAAATTCGAGACAAAAAAGGAGCAGAAAATCTTGCTGCAGATCATCTTTCAAGACTGGAAAATCCTCACCAAGATAAGTTCGAGAACAAGGAAATAAATGAAGCATTTCTCCGAACCTTGGATCTATTGTCATAAAGATGATAATACCCATGGTTTGCAGATTTTGCAAACTACCATGCGGGAAAGTTTATTGTCAAGGGAATGTCGTCCCAACAGAAGAATAAATTCTTCAAAGATGTTAAACATTACTTCTGGGACGACCCCTTTCTGTTTAAAAACTGTGCTGACCAAGTGATCAGACGTTGTGTTTCTGGGCAAGAAGCTTATGACATTCTCAAAGCTTGCCACAGTGGACCCACTGGGGGACACTATGGTGCCAATTACACAGCAAGAAAGATCTTTGACTCAGGATTCTATTGGCCCACCATCTACAAGGATGCCCACGACTTTGTCACCCATTGTGACATTTTCAAACGTCAATGAAAGATTAGCAACGGGATGAGATGCCACAAAACTCCATCCAAGTTTGCGAAATCTTTGACATCTGGGGCATTGATTTTATGGGGCCGTTCCCGTCTTCAAGAGGGAACAAGTACATACTCGTGGCTGTTGACTACTTGTCAAAATGGGTTGAAGCAAAAGCGCTCCCCACCAATGATGCCCGAGTTGTCTGTAAATTTTTGAAAACTCTATTTTCTCGATTTGGTGCCCCTCGTGCAATCATAAGTGATCGCGGAACTCACTTTTGCAATGACCAATTTGCAAAGGTCATGCAGAAATATGGAGTCACTCACCGTCTCTCCACCGCGTATCATCCACAAACAAGTGGGCAAGTCGAGGTGGCAAATCGTGGTTTGAAACGTATCCTTGAAAGGACCATAGGTGAAAACCGTGCTTCCTGGTCGGACAAACTAGATGATGCACTATGGGCCTTCCGCACAGCTTACAAAACGCCCATCGGGTGTACTCCTTACAAGCTTGTGTATGGAAAGGCATGCCATCTTCCGATCGAGCTTGAGCACAAAGCCTATTGGGCCTTGAAACAAGCAAACTTTGATCTTTCTACTGCGGTTGATCACCGGAAAGTTCAACTCAATGAACTTAACGAACTTCATGATCATGCCTATGAGAACTCATTGATCTATAAGGAAAAAACAAAGAGAATCCATGACTCCAAGATCAAAAATCGTGTTTTCAACGTCGGTGATCGAGTCCTCCTCTTTAATTCAAGATTGAAGATTTTCTCGGGCAAACTAAAATCCCGTTGGAGTGGACCATTCACCATCACTCAAGTCTTTCCTTACGGCACTGTTGAGCTATCTCAAGCCAACGGGCCGAATTTCAAAGTGAATGGTCATCGTGTTAAGCACTACTTTGGAGGGGACGTACCACAATTGGTAGTCCCGGATCTCCAAACCTTCCCCATGGACCAGTGATTGCGGGGAATTAGGTCAAGCTAAGTGACCTTAAACAAGCGCTTCGTGGGAGGCAACCCATGCTTTATACCGTAGTTGTAATTTTGAATAAGTGTTGTTTGTTGTGTGACGATAGCTTGTCCTTTTCTATAACCCGTGTTTCGTGTGTTGTTGTATATTGTCAGGATTGCCGGATTGTGGAAGGCTCTCTTGTTCTCGGTTTTGTCTATCGATCATCGAGCTTCAAATCCTCAGCTTCATTTTGGGAATCCCGATATCCTAATCGACTAACGTTTTATCATTTGGCATACTTCATAAACGGCCTTAGGATAACGTAGTACCCTTCAAAACATCGAGGACGATGTTTAGTACTAGTTTGGGGGGGTATCTTCGATTTGATTGTTGCCTGCAGCATTGTTACCACGTAATCCCGTATTTTCACCAAAATTTTTGCAAAAATACCAAAAAAATGAAAAAATTTAAAAAATTTTCAAAAATAAAATAAGTGTTTTGTCACAGTTTTGACTTTTCTTTTGGGTAGAATGAGAATAATTTTTGACTCGATCGGGCGTATTGAGCCCTAGCTAGTTCCTTCAGGCCGAGCTTTCACGAATTCTATTGCTTTGAATTTTAAAAAGGTGAAGAACAAGAAATGATAGAGTTAAATATAAGTTTATGTGTTAAGCAAGATTCGTCTCAAAACTTATATGAATAACTTGTGTTCTTTTTCTCCCATAAGCTTCTAATCCACCTAATCATACGTGCTTGTTCAACTAAGTCAATCGATGTTTTCAGAAAAAGCTTCAAATTTGTAACTTGATTCTTTAAAAGCAAGGTTTTGAAAGATAAAATGCCAAAGAAGCATGAATGAAGTATGAATGCAAAAATGCACGAATATTGTAATTATGCCAATGAAGCATACATTTGATCATATGGAGCTAGTAAAAGATGTGTCGTGATATCCCACTCCGCTAACCACGAGGTGGGGGTTCAAACTAAGACGTCTTTACTTCTAGGGATTTGGTGTGTTGTGATATCTCACTTGGAAGAAAGGTCTAGGTGAGGGTTCAAACTAAGACACCGATCCTTAGCCATATTAGGAAGAAGGTGTTGATGTGATTTCCCACTACGCTAGCAACGGGGTGGGTTTTCAAACTAAGAACACCGGTCATTGGTTGTGATATCCTACTAGGGAGCGAGGCCTAGGTAGGTGTTCAAACTAAGCAACACATTCCTAGCTTTAAAGATGAGAGACTTATGAAAAGCGATAAATATGTTGCAAAAAGTTCTATGGTTTAAAATCAAGTTACAAGTACCTAATAAGTTGTTGCTTTGAGTCGTGATTCATCTTGAATTATGACTATGAAAATAAGTTGATCTATGGTTGAGTTAAAACGAGCACACACATTCAAATCATATATCCATGTTGGGAGTAAAAAGTTCACAAGTCAAAAGTATGAGGGCTTAACATCTAAACTTATATCGACAATGATCTTGTTTAATTGCTTAGCTTGGGACTTGTGAAAAAATCGGGGACGATGAAATTATCCGTCAGGACGTCCGTGGATTATTCTACGAACGTTTCTCATTCTATGATCCCATTGTTGATAAATAAAGGAAGTCAAACATGTATGAAAAAATGAAAAATCAAAAAAAAAAAAAAAATTAGAGTAGTTGTGTAAATATAAAAATTGGTGAGAACCGGGACTTGTCGAGGCTATTGATTCTTTTATTCCCTTTGATAAACGCTTGGCTACTTTTCCAAGTTATTAGTCGAGGGGATTTGAGATTTTTGGTTTCTCGAGTGCTTACTTCATAGCATTGCGTGGGACACGCAACATCTTAGTTTGGGGGATTTTGGTATGTGCTTAATTACACATACCTTTTACCTTTAAAAACGAGCTAAAATAACCAAAAACGGACTCAAAATGCCAAATATATGCTTGTTTTGCTAATTGTGTTGTGCAGGAACGGATATCTCACAAAAAGACGAAAAACCAAGCAAAAAGCGACAAAACCGGACACGGGATGGAAAAGTGTGTGAAGACGAAGCCCAATCAAAGTCAAGTCAACTCCGAGAAGAAAAAGCAAAGAAAAATATAACTTGAGGGGTCAAAAATGCCAAACCCCTAAGTTATATTATTAAGGAAACAAAGACAGGGGCTGATTATGCCAATTTGGGAAATTTCATTTATAAAAGAAAGAAAGGGGAAAAAGAGAATGAAAAGAAGAAAGATGTGGAGGGGCTTTTCTTGTACACAAACCAAACATACCCTTAATCATCTTCAACCTCCCTCTGTCACAACCCAACTTGTATAAACCTTTTCCCATTTCCCGCAATACAAATTCCAGCCAGCACCCTGTTTTTCTCCCATACTTTCTACCCTTGCAAACACTCCATCAACCACTTGAACAGAACCTTCCACTCGCCCCACTGGCCACCAATGCAAGTTGGCAATCAAGGGCATTTTCGATCCAAGGGTTGAGAGAGAATACAAGGAAATTAAGGGCCAGGATATATTGTGAGTTTATACTCACAAAACTAGCACAAGGAAGCTTTATACTCAGCAAACAAACACAGTCAAGCTCAACAAAGAAAAGTCAATGAAAGTCAAACATAAGACTTCAGCTTGTTTTTATCTTTTTCTTGTGTATATAATAGGGCTAGTGAGCATGCTAAGGAGAGTGTATTCTTTTAGTTTTTAATATTAAAAAAAAACTTTTTCCTTTCTGCAATTTGTAAAAGTTCCGAGTTTAATGAAATTTTAGTTTGTTTTGCAATTCGTGTTCCAAGTTTACATTACCTTAAGTTTGTTTTAAAGCTACTCATAAGCTCTGAAGAGTCTCTAAGCTCTTTATTTGAGCTAAATAAGTGTTAACTAAGTTTAAATTCTGCAAACCAGTTTAATAACCTGAATTACCTTTGCATTTGAATTGTGGAAAGCATTTTGGAAGTTGGTTGTAATGGAAAACCAAATGGACTCATACCCTAGCTTATTAATAAGCTAGGGAGCTTATAGCTGCCCTTTTGGGTTCCTCTTGTTTAGCTAGAGGTTCATTGTAAGTCTCTTATTTAATTCTTGCACTTTTCTTTAAGGTTACTGTAGCATTGCTTATTATTGTTTATTTCTGTCTTATCTTGCTTAATAGTGTTAATATATGCTTAATTTTCCTTGGTTTAAGCTTTTGTATCATTTACTTTATACTTTGTTCTTTTAATATGTCTTTTTTAGCTAAAATTTCCTTTTGCTATTCAGCTTATTAAGTGCTTAAATTTCTGTTGAAAAATGGTTCATTAGTGCTTAATTGTTTCATATATTCATTTTGTCTTTAAAAAGTTTTGGCCTAAATCTCTTAAAAATTAGTTTTAAAAAACGGATTTCAATGATTTAAAAGGGGTGTTTGGGTCAAGGCTGAAAATGGGTCATTTTGGCTCTTGAATGGGTTGTGGTCATTTGATAAATTTCATTTAGCTATATTTAGGTCTTATAAGCTGTTTAATCAAGGTTTATTTGTGAAATTTCAATTTCCAAGTTTATATTAGCTTATTTGTGAACCTGTTGAATTTTGCTTAAGTAGAAGTGCTTATTTTTAGTTTTAGCTTAAAGTAGATATTAAGCTTTGTTTGCATATTAATTTTAAGTGTTTATATGCATTGGGTAAGTGTTGTTGTAATGTGCAAATGTGTTTTAAGTTTAAGTTAGAATCTGCATGAGAGTTAAAAAAAGGGATAATTAGCTTTTTCATAAACTCATTCTGGCTTATTTAGTGTTTTAAAATATCTTTTGAGTCTTAATTATTGTTCATTGAGCTTAAATCTCAATCTATTTTTAGCTTATATCATCATAAGAATCCAATTGCTTGCCTCATTTTTAAGCTCAAAAGTGACTTATTTTCGTTAAAAATCAAAAAATTAGTAGGTTTGTCATTTGTGCTTATTGTGCTATTCAAATGGCTTATTTAAAAAGTGAATAGGTGGGGCTTAATAAGGACTCATTAGTGAGCTTATTTCCAAAAGCACCACTTTTTTAGTTTGGCTTATTTTAGGATTTTAGCTTATTTTCATTTTGGCTTATTTTAGAAAAAGTTAGAGTTTTACTATATTTTGATGCAAATTGTGTTGCGCTAAGTTGTTTTTGGTTTGAAACGCTTTTTGGAATCAGGATTAAGAAAACATATAAGCTTCCAAAACATCTTTCCTTTTTCATTTTGGTTAAATTTGATGCTTTTTACAGTTATTTATAAAAGGTAAGTTCCAAACCTTAACTTTCTGCAATCAGCAGCTTATTTGGCTTTTTGGGGCTTATTGAGTGCTTATTTTTATAAGGTGCCTTTATTAAAGTTGCTTAAAAACATGTCCCGGACAACTTTCGTGTTTTGAGTTTTGGCTAAAAACGATTTTTTAAAATCAGCCGTTTTTGAGCGTCGTTTCCTGTCTGTAGAGCCTAGTTTCTGCTGGTAGAGGTTTATCGTTTCTGCTGGGGGTCTTTGGGGGGGGTGGGGGTTAGTGCACCGTTTCTGCTGATAGTGCCTCATTCCTGCTGATAGGGTTAAAATTTTGCATAATTTTTTTTTTCCCTCATTTGTCCATGCCCGTTTTAGGTTTGGTTCTATTAGATTGTAATTTAGGGTTTCCTTATACCTAGTTTTGCTTCCCGTAGTTGTTAGGACTTATAATCAATCAAAATCATTCTCACTTAATCTCAATCAAACCAAGATCAACTTTCAATTGCCGCCTCGTTGGGACATACGACCCGGGAATCATACTTCCGGAATCTTTTTATCATTGATTCTCTTATATATTTTATTTCTAGGTAGGTCTTGATTTTTTTTTACCTTGGTCAAGGGTGAAGAGTTTGGATTTGCCTAGTATTTTATATATACTATATTGCGAGAATCAATGTTCCTGCAACAACAACTGACACATAATTCATTGAATTGGTTAGAGAATCAATATCAAATAACCAATTAGGGCCAGCTCCTTTCTCAATGGGTTTATTTTCTAAGAAATCCACATGCAGGTTTTCTTCTACTTTCTTGGTTCTCTTGTTAAATACCCTAAATGCTTTACTAGATAGGGAGTATCCAACAAAATAACCTTCATCTCCTTTAGCATCAAACTTGCCTAAGTGGTCCAAGGTATTAAGGATCATGACATGACACCCAAATGGTCTTAAGAATCCTATAGCAGGAGATCTACCATTAAACAATTCATAAGGTGTCTTATTTTGGGACTTGTTAACCAAAACCCTGTTTTGAACATAACAAGCAGTGCTAACTGCTTCAGCCCAAAAGGTAACAGGGAGTTTAGCATCAGCTAACTAAGTCCTTGCAGCTTCAATGAGAGTTCTATTCCTTCTTTCAGCAACACCATTTTGCTGAGGGGTTCTAGCATTACTAAACTCTCTTTTAATACCTTTCTTAGTGCTGAATTCATCCATCTCTCTATTCTTAAACTCACCCCCATTATCACACCTGATTATTTTCACTTTAAGGTCTTTTAGATTTTCTATCTCTGTGATAAGATTCCTAATAATGCTACATGTTTCATCCTTAGATTTTAGAAAGAAAGTCCAAGTAAACCTAGAAAAATTATCAGTCACAACTAAGCAAATCCATTTATGATTAAGACTACGGACAGGAGTAGGAGTCCAAACAAATCTATATGACAAAGTGTGAATGAGATTGAGTCAGAGTTCACTAACTTGGTTTACAAGAAGCCTTATGTGTTTCCTTTGAGACAGCAAACACAGGATATGCGTCATTCAAAACTTTTGGGAAGGCAAACCTATAACCAGATATATTCCTAGCCACTTATCATGGTTTTAAACATTCAGATGAACTAATCTTCATATGCCACATCATACTTTCATCCATAGAGGCCTTGGCAATCAAACAAGTCAAGTTTTTATGAGGGACAATATGTTTAGGTCAATGGAATACATATTATGTTGTCTAGGTGTCCTAAGCAACACATGAGAATCATCAACCTTAAAATCTTTTCCCAACACAAGGCACTCTAAGTCAATGAACAGAACACTATTTTTGTTGTCACAAATTTGAGACACACTAAAACAGATTATACTTTAGTTCTTTTACAAAATAAACATTCTTAAATTCAAGTTTACCAGTTTTAATTGTTCCTTTACCAGTAATCTTTCCACCTCCATATCCAAATGACACATATCCTCCATCATAGGGCTCATACTTAGAAAGGTAAGATATGTTGCCAGTCATGTGTCTAGAGCAACCACTATCCCAATATCCTTTATCATCAATGTTGCCCTGCACAAATAAAAAGAGCATTAGTTCTTTTTAGGGAGCCAAGCCATTACTGACTTAAGCCTGGCTTGTGTATCAATGTATTGGTATTTCTTGAAAGTCACTGATACACCATTGGAATTTGAACCTTGATTAGAAGTATTTTCCTTAGGTTTCCAAATCCAACGAGCTGAGGCCTTAACAACTTTTCCCTTGTTTCCCAAATCAGCAGCACCTGTTGGCTTGGCAGTGGGAACATTTGAGCCAACAGTGGGAATTTTTGTTCTACCAGTGGGAACTTTTGGAACCCAAATTTGATTTTTAGCTGCTTTTTTTTCTTTCAAATGGTTTCTTTTTACATTTAAATGTGCTGTTTTAAAAGATGTCATTATTGGTTGAGCAACATTCATTTTTGGTTTGTTTACCACAATAGGTTTTGAGCCAGATTTAAGCAAAACATCTCTGGGTGTCATACTCTTATGAGTAGATGGGGATTTCACATTGTTTTGAGAATAATTACCCCTTGGTCAGGTTTCTCCCTTAGCCACCCATATCCCACAATTAGATGCCAGATGATCAAAGTAGCCACATTTATAACATGCTTTATTTTGCATCAAAAAGTCTTTTCCTAGCTGTTGGGATTTTAAATTATTCCAATTCCTTTGGTTTCCCCTAACTTTAGGACTTTTTGAAGTGTCTCTATACATCTCAGCATATTTCACAGTTGGTTTCTAGTATTTTTAGTATTATAGATTTTAATTGCATTAGGAAACCAGATTCCTTCACAAACTTATCTAGCCTGACATATTACTCCCAGATGTTTCTCCTTGCTTAAAAATAGAAGTATTATTACCATCTAGGTCACTCCTAACATCTTTTGACACATCTACACTAGGTGTGGGCCTAGTATAATCAGTGACAGTGTCATCCACAAATTCAGGTAAACCTGTCCATGACAGATCTCTCTGAGGAGGTGAATAAACTTGTGGCAGGAGGAAGAGGCTAAAACAGTATACGCATTGAAATCCATACACCAGTTTTTATCTTTAGCAGAATTTTTGACTCTATAAGAGATCATTTAATATTCTTTTGAAGCATTAACCAAATCCTGCTAATTTTATGATCTATGCTTCTTTTTCCTTCTTCAAACTCCTCTAAGTTTATTTTTGGAGATTCAATTCTTATTATCTCAAATTTTACATCTCTCTCCAGGACTCTATTCTTTCACAGAATTTTAGTTTCATTTACTTTAAATTATACTATCTAGCTTAACTTGAGATACAACCTCTTTTGGTAGTTATACAAGTCAGTCTCAACAATCACTAAGTCTTCTTTTAACTATATTAAATTAGTGTTGAGGTTTTCTATGTTTTTCCTACATGATTTAGAACACTATGAATCATCATATACCTCATTGTCTGAGCTTTAGCTTGAGCTAGACATGGCCATAAGAGCAAATTCTGTTAGAACTACATCATCTGCCACAAGTGCATGGTTTTCATCTTCATTAGCCATGTAGCTCCAATCCCATCCAATGCCATCAATGCCTTAGGAGCAGGTTCTTCCACCTTAGGATCCTTCCTGTAGCTTTCTCTCTTTCCTCTGTCTTGACTTTTTGGTGCTCTGCACTCTCTAGCAAAATGACCCATTTTGTGGTAATTGAATCATTCCACCTTTGATTTGTCAAAACCAGCTACATCAGATCCTTGAATGGTAATCTTCTTACCAGTCTTCTTCTAAAACCTATCAGCCCTCTTGCTCAGCAAAGCCAAGTTCTATTTGATGTCCATCTCTTCTATATCATCTTCATCAATCTGAGTGATGTCCTCATATTTGATTTGAGAACCACTTGACTGAGTAGCTATGTATGCACAGATAGTATCATAGCTTAGACTAGCAGCTGCAACCTCAGTGCTAACAGTGGAAACTTGACTACTAGCAGTTGGAACACTAGCAGTGGGAACTTTACCTTTTCCACTGCTGGTGTTTGATGAAGAAATGAAGGCCATATTTTGAGAGTTTGATCCTGCCTTCTTTTGGACTCCAGGTTCATAGACTTTGAGATGATTGTACAAATCATCCAGACTCATTGTGTCTAGATCATCTCTGTTTCTCCAAACAATGGTGTACATTAACCATTCTGGTGCAAGACTTGTCAAAAACTTTTGGTTTAGATCATCTTTTTCAATTGGAACATCCATGAACTCAAGATGACTCACAATAGACTGTAACCTATTAAAGGTTTTATCAACTATTTCTGACCCTTCAGCCTTGAAGTTGCCATTTTGTTGCTTCAACTGATTCTTCTTTGTCTTTTTGGTGGCTTCTTTCACACAAAACGTTTTCAAAATGCTTCCAGAGTTCATGGCTTATCATATTTGCTGAATCTTAACTGATGTTCATCAGGGAGAGCCAACAACAAAGTAGTTCTTGCCTTGACATCATTTCTTCTTTTCTGCATGTCTTCAGTAGTTATAGCCACAGTCCTTCCTTTCTTCTTTGCAGAGGCTTCTCCTGCTACTGCTTTCCCTGGTTCTTCTGGTGGTACTTTGTAAGAGTCACCAAACTCTATGACTTCTCATAGAGCATAGTGTTCATGTTGTAAGTACTGTTGGATTCTGAATTTCCATTGTTCAAACTTTCCAGTGTCAAGGATTGGGAGTTTTGTGGAGGTATTGGTTGTGTGGTTATATGGATCCATTTCTGTTTGTGGTTTAGTAATAAGGTAAGAGTGTTATGCTTCTTTGATCAAAGTTTTCTCAACAAGCTCTGATACCACTTGTTGTTCCCAAACTTGGATCTTATGCCTTAGGTTATAAGGTTATTGTTATCTTGGATAAACACAAGGTAACAATGAGAGAAACTTTGTTAATGAGTTTCACCAAAGGCTATGCGGAATCTAACCTTTAGTGATCAAGAAGATAACAATGAAATGAAATGAAAATAGTGAATAACCAAAAAGCTTTAATATTATTAAGAGAATAATACGAGTACTCTGACAGTACTAGGGTTTACAAAACCTTAAAGCTATGAGAGTAGTATGTGAAAGATGTGTTTATATGATATCTATGTGTATGTACTCTAACCTAAGGACTCCTTTTATAGCACAAGGAGCCCTGTACAAGATAGTATCTAACAAAATCTTCTAAATATATGGGATATACACAAAAATACATTCTAAACATAACAATACGCGTCTTTGACTCTGAGTAATCCTTATCTTCAATCAGCAGTGGAAAGTCTTCAAGCAGTGGAAACCTTGGCAGTGGTAGAGATACACTAATCAGTGGAAAAATCTCTAGCTAGTGGGAACCAGTAACTAGCTAGTGGAATGCCTTAGCATTTTATTCCCAATATTTACGTCTCTAGTAATGCCATGCAAAAGGAAGCTAATAAGAAGAGGAGTCAGAAGGCCTTAGTTTATTGAGAAGTTTAGTATATACAACATTACAATTTTATATTGGTTCAGTTATATACATTCCAGTTTTATTGTATTTGAATTTATTTTGATATATATATTTGATTTTGTTTTGATATATATTGATTTCTTAAATGTGACTAAAAGATGCATATGGTCACACTTGTTAACACTTTTTGGTCATTGTTTGCTTAATTCTTTGTGTGACTAAATATTACAAAATGCCACACAAACATAAAATTCATGTGGCCATTGGATTATTAATAATCACACAAAATACACATTTCTTCACTTTAAACACCATATGATCACACTTATTAACACTTTTGGTCACTTTATGCTTAATTGTATGTGACTAAATACCCAAAACAAACATGCTTTGTGTGACTAAATGTTACAAAATGCCACACAGATATAAATTTTATGTGGCTATTGGATCATCAATAGTTACACAAAATACACATTTATTCACCATAAACAGTATATGGTCACACTTATTAACACTTTTGGTCACTTTATGCTTAATTGTATGTGACTAACTACACCCAAAAAACATGCTTTGTGTGACTAAATATTACAAAAGGCCACACAAACATAAAATTCATGTGGCCATTGGATGATCAATAGTCACACAAAATACACATTTTTTCACTTTAAACACCATATGGTCACACTTATTAACACTTTTGGCTACTTTATGCTTAATTATATGTGACTAAATACCCAAAACAAACATGCTTTGTGTGACTAAATATTACAAAAGGCCACACTAACATAAAATTCATGTGTCCATTGGATGATCAATAGTCACATAAAATACACATTTCTTTAATTTAAACACCATATGGTTACACATATTAACACTTTTGGCCACTTTATGCTTAATTATATGTGACTAAACTCCCAAAAGAAACATGCCTTGTGTGACTAAATATTACAAACGGGCCACCACAAACATAAAATTCATGTGGCCATTGGCTGATCAATAGTCACACAAAAATACACATTTCTTCACTTTAAACAGCATCATTGGTCACACTATATTAACACTTTTGGTACTTTATGTCTTAGTTGTGTGTGACTAGATACCAAAACAAACATGCTTTGTGTGAGTAAATAGTACAAAGGCCACACAAACTTAAAAATTTCATGTGGCCATGGGATGATAATCGTTACACAAATACATATTCTTCAATTTTATACACATATGGTCACACTTATTAACACTTTTGGCTACTTTATGCTTAATTATATGTGACTAAATACCCAAAACAAACATGCTTTGTGTGACTAAATATTACAAAAGGCCACACTAACATAAAATTCATGTGACCATTGGATGATCAATAGTCACACAAATACACTTCTTCAATTTAACACACCATATAGTCACACTTATTAACACTTTTGGCCACTTTATGCTTAATTGTTTGTGACTAAACACCCAAAAGAAACATGCTTTGTGTGACTAAATATTACAAATAGCCACACAAATATAAAATTCATGTGGCCATTGGATGAACATTAGTCACACATAATACACATTTCTTCTATTTAAACACCATATGGTCACACTTATTAACACTTTTGGTCTCTTTATGCTTAGTTGTATGTGACTAAATACCCAAAAAAACATGCTTTGTGTGGCTAAATATTACAAAAGGTCACACAAACTTCAAATTCATGTGGCCATTAGATGATCAATAGTCACACAAAATACACATTTCTTCAATTTAAACACCATATGGTCACACTTATTAACACTTTTGGTCACTTTATGCCTAGTTGTATGTGACTAAATACCCACAAAACAAACATGCTTTGTGTGGCTAAATATTACAAATGGTCACACAAACATAAAACTCATGTGGCCATTGGATGAACAATAGTCACACAAAATACACATTTCTTCACTTTAAGCACCATATGGTCACACATATTAACACTTTTGGGCACTCTATGTTTAATTGTATGCGGACTAAATATACAAAAACATGCTTTGTTAGTGTTACATTGTTTAAGTTCACTAATTTGTAACCTATTTAGTCACAAAAAAACATGGATACGGACACTAAAGCTTTCTTATGTGTGACTAACTCGAATGCGTGACCGTAGGTGACCTACGGCCGCGCGACCTTTTGTCACACACGAAACTTTTCGCGTGTGTGACTATATGTACTATAGTCACACATTTTTGGTGTGACCAATACCACTTTTTGTACTAGTGAATCTTCGTTTGAACTTATGTGTGATGCAAGTGATTTCGCTATAGGAGCCGTCTTAGGTCAAAAAGATGGTAAAAACTTTCACCCGATCTACTTCGCAAGCAAAACCCTTAATCCAGCTCAACAAAATACACCGTAACCGAAAAAGAACTTATGGCTGTAGTTTTTGCATTTGAAAAATTCAGATCCTATCTTATTCTCTCAAAAACTATTGTTCATACCGATCATTCAGCTCTAAGGCACTTATTCAAAAAGCAAGATGCTAAACCACGCCTTATTCGATGGATCTTACTTCTACAAGAATTCGACATAGAAATCAAAGATACGAAAAGTACAAAATGTTGCAGCCGATCATTTATCCCGACTTGAAAACAATGAGACAGCGGATGATAGTGAAGTCGATGATAACTTTCCCGGAGAAACTCTTATGGAAATCAACACCAAAGACGAACCGTGGTTCGCAGACTTTGCAAACTACCTAGTCGGTAATATTATACCAAAAGGGATGACATATCAATAAAATAATAAATTTTTCTCTGACCTCAAACATTAACTTTGGGAGGAAACCCTTACCTTTTCAAAGTATGTTCCGATGGTTGATCAGACGTTGTATATCTGGAGCAGAAAACCCGAACCATTTAGATAAATGTTGTAAACATCCGCAATTTTAAATTTTTAAAATGACTTATTTTACCCTTTGACTTTTTAGGTCTAACTTGACTTTTTGACTTTTGGTCTTTTATTGTCACGTAAAAGCGATTACCGCGTGACCGGTAAAATTTTCGAAACATATTTTAAATAATAAATCATAATTATTATTACATCTCTCATGTGCAAGTTATTTTTAACTTATTTGACTTGAAAACGAACAAGATATATGTTATTCCTAAGCTGACTTATCAAAAACGAACCACTAAATCACGTTTTCACGACTCAGACTCTAAAGCAATTTGATGTTAAACGACATTCCGGACAACTTTTTGACCGAGACCCGAAAACAGTCAGAAAGTGACTGAAATGCCCTCGCAAGATTTTAGAATCAAGAACAAAGCCTACCGACAGGAAAATAATTAAATAATATTTAATTAACACTTTTATTATATAAAAAATATTGAATAAATTAGTTTCAATTTTAATTCAGTACGTTTGTAAAGACGCAAATATTAAGTAAAATATCATTTTTCGGAAAAAGATTTATCGGAAAAAATAAAAATAAATAATAAACGTTTTAAATAAATTTTATAAAACGTTTATGAAAATTAGTCGAGTGAATACTCGTTTTTATGGGAAAAATTATTTGAAACGCAATGGCGCAAGTTTCGTGTTTTGAATCGTCCGTTAAGTGGTTCAAACGAGTCCCGAACCACTATTTTACAAAATAATACTCACAAGTTACACTTTTAGTCCATGAGGAAACATTTACAAATTAACCCTCTCATTATTTTAATTTGTCATTTTTTATAACTTTATATATATATAAAAGTTATAAATTTCTTTTCATTAATATATATAAAAACACACACACACTCTCCTCTTCTCTCCCAATTTTTCCGGCTGCCACCACCGGCCGGAATCCGGCCACAGCCGCTGCCAGAAAACTTTTCCGGCGAGTTTTCCGGCCGAAACCAAAATTGTTTCTCATCACCCGATCTATCCGATCCACTATGTCACTCGCCGCCACCCGCCTCCACCGCCGCTGCCACCCCTCTACCGCCGCACCATCACCACCTCCCATTCATCACCTTCATCTCCATCCTCATGGCACCATCGTCACCATGACACCACTGTCGCACCTCCAAGGGTGCGTTCGGTTTTTCTGTCAACCCCTATGAGGGTGTTTGTTTCGGTGGTTTAACTGACCACCACCAAGGGTGCGTCGGTTTACTTGTTCACCGCACCAAAAGGGTGCGTTCGGTTTATTTTAAGCACCATGGGTGCGTTCGGTTTGGCTGTTAAAACAGCCAAGGGTGCGTTTGATTTGTTCATAATACGGATTAGGGTGTGTTGGTTGTGTTAGCACCGAACAGGTGCGTTTAGTTTAGCAGGTTAGCAGCTAGGGGTGTTCGTTTGGTTTTGTTTCGGCACTAAGGGTGCGTGGTTTATATGTAACACCACGAGGGTGTGTTTGGTTTGCTAGAATCAACACGTAGGGTGCGTTTTGGTTTACATCAGGTTAGGGTGCGTTGGGTTCGGGTCAGCAGCCGAAATGTGTGTGTTTGGTTTTTATAAGCACCACAAGGGTGCGTTTGGATGGCTGTTTTACAGCCTAGGGTGCGTTTGGTTATAGGTTTATCAGCCACAAGGGCGTTTGGATCTGGGTATATGCACTGTTGGATCGATTAACTGAATAGATCTAAACCTTCAGCTTGCAAAGAGTTTGCTCCTTTAGATAATTCTAAAGCAACAATATTAAACACTGACGTGATACTATTGGATTATGCGGAATCTAATCAATAATGCTCAAGAAGAACAATATAAATACCACAAAAAATCTTTATATTCAAACTTTTGAATAGCTAAGGCTTACAGATACAAACTATGATTACTATTCGATCTCTATGATCTTGTGTAGAACTATTATCTACTGACTATGCCTAGGGTTCCTTTTATAGATCAAGGAAACCCTAATGGGCTTTACAAAACGCGTATAAAGATAATGCATATCCTTTCCTAAGATATCTCATGTATATCTTTAACTCTAACTAATTTATGCGTAAGCAGACTTAACTATTACATAAACAGTATTAACTTTTTAACACTACCAGTACTAACTATGATAAACCTTCTACCAGTACTAATATGATACTCAGCAGAACTATCTACATACTAACAGATTATAGTCTGTTATAAAAAATTCCTAACAATTCTCCCCTAAACTTGAACTTCACTTGTTAACTTTAAGTTTCTTCAGTTGTCTTCAGTTTGGGCTTTTGAGAATTGTATCCAAGCATGTCTTTAAGTCCTTAGCTTCTCTTCACAGCTACACAGCAACATCCAACTAAGTTGGCTTTGTAGTTTTTGGCAAACTACCAGCCATCAACGGATTTGTTAAGTCTTTACCATGAGTCGTTTGCTATGGACTAGTCAATGCTTCATTGTAGTAACAAGGTGCATTGATAACCTTATAGTTTTTAGCAAACTATCAGCTATCAACGGATTTGAGTTCTCTTTACCAGTAGCCGTTTGCTCTGGAGTAGCCAACTCTTTGTTTTAAAAACATGGTGAGTTGATTACATACAGTTTTTGGTAAACTGTCAACCATAAACGGATTTGAGAAGTCTTTACCAAAGCCGTTTGCTTTGGACTAGCCAGTTCTTATGCCTATTAAGCATGGTGAACTGATGACCATTTGTTGTGTGGTGGTTAGCCAACACCCAAACCCTTCTCACTTCCATTATAGCCATAGTTTCCAAAAATATGCTCACTGCTACTGAGAGACTCATCACTTTCTTATCCCAGCTTGCTTCTCAATCATCTTCAAGAGTTGATAACAAACTTCATCCATTGTCCCATCTAGAAGCTTCATCTTTAGCATCATTTGGCAAGCATCTTTTGACAAAGGATATTTTCTATCTGCTAACATATATATAGTAGATGCATCCAATGTTAAGCAGTGTACAACACAAGTAGGATAATACCTCCAATTAATTATCTTCTGTTGAAGTGGCAAACTCCAGATTGCATCATCACTAAGAGGTGGATCAAACATGGTCTTGAGATCACCCCAAAGTACTCTGTCATACATCTCTTCTGGTGTATTTGCTCCATACTTCTTTATCACCAATCTGTACAACTCTACAAGCTCATCTCTTGAAAAATCTTTAAGCATAGCTCCAAAACTCATATAAATTTTATCAGAACCATCTTTTCTTATGATCTGATAAGCAACCTTTTGACTTGATTGAGAAATGATCTTCCAATTTACAATAGTAGGAGGTTTTGTAGCAGTTGGAATAACATCTACTTTAATCTCTGATTCTGATGAAGCATCTTTGACTTTATCTTTCACATATGCTTCTCTTTCCTTGTTGAACTCATCTTGTGCAGTCTTGTCAATATTTATTCCCTTTCTTGCCTTTTGCTTCCTTCTCATTCCTGTTTTCTTAACTGGCACTTCAGTTTCTTCTTCTTTTACAACTTTATCTTTTCCCTTTGTGATTGAAGCATCCTGAATGTCAATCTTCTGTTTCTTTAAAGTTTCTTGTTCTAGCTGTAATCCATGCCTTTTCACTCTTGCTTCAGTTTCCATGGACACAAAACTTTCAATACGCTTCATTAGCTTTTCAAATTCAGTCTTCAATTCTTCAAAAGAAAGCTTCTTTAATTGAGACAGTTTCCATGAACTCTGATTCTTGATGAAGGTACTCATGTATTCTCTTTGTTGTGCTTGTGTCATTGGCTTACTTCTTTTTGCTTTAGCTTTTTGTTCAGCATAGAACTTCTTCTTCTCATTTATCATTTCCACCATTCTTTTTGCAAAATCATCATTGCTTATACTTTCTCCCTGAAGACTCTTGACTACCTCTGTATTAGCTTCCAGTTTTGCCCTAATGGTATCCCAATCTTCTTCAGTATAAAATTATGCAGCCTTTTGAACTTCATCCTTTCTTTTTAGTTGTTGTTTTGACAATTCTGTTTCCTCCTGCACTCTTTTGGCTAACATCTTATCTAAATGAATCTGTTTTGCAACTTCTTCATCCATTTGAGCTTGCAATCTTATAGCCTCTTCCAATCCAGCTGCTTCTTGTCTTATTTGTTCTTTAGTCTTATGAGTAGCCTGGATATCCTTTTCAACCATTGGAGCCTTTCCTTCCCTTTGACCCCTTTTACTAGCAGTACCAGAATTAACTTTAGCACTACCAGTACTAACCTCTTCAATACCAGTATTAATCTCTTTTTCCGCATCCAATCCAGTATTAATAATCTTAGCCACTGACCTTGCTCTCCTCCTATATCTCTTACCTTTATCAGTTGATTTTACCTTGCTAACACCCTGAGAAGCAACCTTTGACAATGTTTTGGCTGCCTCCAAGATTGTAGGACTGATATCTTCTTCTTGAGCCTCCCCTGAAGCTTTTGTAGGAGTAACAAAATCTGTTGACTTCTCTTTCATGGATTCTCTAACCAAAGAAACTAGAGGATCATCATCAATATCCTGAATTTTCCTCCCCTGATCCTCTGGTTCTTCACCCTCTGATCCAGATATTACCACCTTCTGTGTCTTTCTTTTTAATGACTTTTCCAGAATCTTTACCCTTTTAACCAAGGTGAGAACTGCCTTTCCATAAGTTGTCTTTGTCTGTTGCAGCTCTGTCTCTAAAGTTTTAATTCTGGACACCAACTTAGGTACAATATTCATTAATTCTTTAAGTTTCATACTGTCCTCAGCACTTCCTGATGTATTACCTTCAGGGAGAGGTACTTTATAGGATCTAGGTGGTGAATAATGAGGTAGTGAAAAAGGTGGTGATTAATGTGGTGAAGGAGGTGGTGAATGAGGTGGTGGTGATGGATGAGGTGGTGATGGAAGTGGTGAATGAGGTGGTGGTGATGGATGAAGTGGTTGAGATGTGGATGATATTGGATCAACAGGTGTGTGATGGGGTTCAGCTGGTTGTGCTGAGCCTTCACCTTGATCCACAGCTGCCCCTGCCAACATAGCAGGCAACAATGGTACAAAATCCCCTGCATAACCCCTTTTCATGTTTGCAAAAATCTTTTTGGTCAAAGTGGGGGCTAAATACCTTCCTTTATTTTCAGTTGTAATATCTAAAATAATTTGTAAAAACCTTGGATACATTAAAAATTTTGTATTACTCTCTAGGTTATGAACCATCCTATCAAAAATCATTTTAGAAAAATTATAAACCCTATTGCTAGATAGACAGATTAATGCAGTAGTAATAGTACTACCAAATTGACCATCCACCAGAACTTAGGGCTTAAGGCAGTGTAGAATATGATGGATTAGAAATTTCATTGGGGCGTAAAATTCCTTTTCCAAAAGTTAATTTACCTCATAACATACCCAATGTAGCTAATCCTAGCATTTTTCAGCATCAGATTAAAAAAAAAAAAAAAAAATAAAAAAAAAAAAAAAAAAAAAAAATAAATTATGTATTCCTGTTGCATCTGCCAATTGAAGTTTACTTCTAACAGATGCCTCAGTAATAGTATACTCTTTAGAGTCTATAGATGCTATTAATTGTTGAGTCCCATTAGCAAGTGTTCTGACTGTGGCAGTTTGCCAGAACTGTTTGACTAGGAAGTCATAGATGTAGGATTATGAGTTAATAGGCATTACCGAGAGAAGTAACCTTAAGAACTCCACATATACCTTAGTGAAACCAACACTTTCATTTGGTTTCTTCAGGAAAGCGACCATATTATGCTTGTCGGAGTACTTAAGATTAGCCATATGAACACGTTGTTGAACAAAAGTCGTAAGAATTCAAATTTTAGTGTTGGGTTTGATACGAGTGAATGACTAAATACTGGTAGAGAGAGAGAATTGAGTTTTAAGCGATGAATAACAAGGTTTCTTATTGGACCGTGTGTAAAAGAAGTTTCTTTAGAGTAAAGAAAGATATTTTATTGAAGAAAGGTGCAGTAATTATTCAAATAGAAACCTGTGGTTTAGAAGTACGCGCGTAAAAATCTCTAACGGTAATATATAAAATAAGAAAAGTCAATTTTCCCTCACCAGCACCAACGGTCATCTACCAGTATTAAAATTAGTCTACCAGTACTAATATAGTCTACCAGAATTAACATATAGACTACCAACATTAACTTATAGACTACCAGAATTAACTTTAAGTCCACAGAATTAACAAGTAGTCCACCAGAATTAAAATTTAGACAAATACCAGAATTAACTCTAGTACTTTAGTACTTATGACCATATATGAGTAGAATTTGCCAGCACTGCATCTATCCATCCTCAAATCCATGCTTATCCTGAAAAGTTAGTGCAAAACAGAAAATGTACAATATACCATGAAACTTGAACTAACTGAATTCCGAATATCCAGTTCTAAACTATGATAAACCTTCTACCAGTACTAACTACAATAGTAACATAATTAAGTCTGTTATACAAAATTCCTAACATGCACCAAGGGGTGCGGTTGGTTTTATTAATGACAGCAAGGGTTGCGTTTGGTTGGCTGTTTTACAGCCTAATAGGGTGCGTTTGGTATATATAAAAATTACTAATAAAATATATACCAAGACTTTATATATATATATTAAAAATTAGATCAGATGGTGGTTAATTGGTTAAATAAATGTGATATTGATTACCTTGTTTAGTTTATATATTTAAAACATGCGGATGTTTGAAATATTGATTTCGTGTATTAAGTGGAAAAACATTAGATTTCATAAATATGGGAAAAGTTATATAAACAGGAAAGTCATGACGAAATTTATATAAATTTCTATATTTAGTAATGTTTTACTAAACCTCTATTATTTTAGAAACCCGATAAAAGGAACTAAGTTATATTTAAAGGATATATTAAATTAATGTACAATAACTCAGCAACGAATAAGAATTATACTTTTACAAATGCGATAATGATTTTAGCCACGATCCGTCGATAAGACGAAAGATTTATTTATAAAATATTATTTTATAAATTCCTGACTAGAAGGTAAAATCATAACTTTGTAAAAGCTTTACAAACATCAGTTGTTTAATTCATAACTTTAAGACGTGTGTCTACTTTTATGCAAGGACTTTTTATTAATTAAATTGGTGTCGAAATATTTGGTTTAATTACTTACTCACACTTATTATATAATACTTGCAAAGCATTATATACGTCACATTAATCTTTGGATTGTTTGTCTTTGTTATATAATTCACGGTATGAGTTATATAAGGGTTTATTTTTCATATATAATATATTATAAAAAATAAACACTTATATTAACTCATACCGTGAATTATATAACAAAGACAAACAATCCAAAGATTAATGTGACGTATATAATGCTTTGCAAGTATTATATAATAAGTGTGAGTAAGTAATTAAACCAAATATTTCGACACCAATTTAATTAATAAAAAGTCCTTTGCATAAAAGTAGACACACGTCTTAAAGTTATGAATTAAACAACTGATGTTTGTAAAGCTTTTACGAAAGTTATGATTTTACCTTCTAGTCAGGAATTTATAAAATAATATTTTATAAATAAATCTTTCGTCTTATCGACGGATCGTGGCTAAAATCATTATCGCATTTGTAAAAGTATAATTATTATTCGTTTGTCGAGTTTATTGTACATAATAGTTTTAATATATCTTTTAATATTAACTAGTCCTTTTTCGGGTTTTCTAAAATAATAGAGGTTTAGTAAAACATTACTAAATATAGAAATTTATATAAATTTCGTCATGACTTTCCTGTTTATATAAAGATATCATATACTTCACTAAATACCCCATAGTATTAGTGGAACTAACATAGAATGTAACCGTGATCCATGCCTTATGCTTGAATCATGATCAAATAAGAAGGAAGAATTCTATGTATTTGGTGTGTGTATTTTTGGGGGTTTTCATCAAGAGTTGGGAGGAGGAAGACTTTGCTATTTATAGGGGAGCCATCACTAGTTTTCTCTCCATGTTCTAGAAGCAAATTCAAAATTTGAATTATTATTTTCCCTCCTTGTTTTATAAGCAAATTCAAATTTTGAATTTATTATTTTCCCTCCATCTTCTAGAAGCAAATTCAAAATTTGAATTAATTATTTTCTCTCTATCTTCTAGAAGCAAATTCAAAATTTGAATTTATTATTTTCCTTCCATCTTCTAGAAGCTTTGTATTTTCCCTTCATCTTCTAGAAGCTTTGATTTAATGAGCCTTTGTTAGCCTTAAAATATGGTGACATATCCGGAATTACATTAGTTCATTTATAGCGTGACACGTAGGGACTAATAATGACTAGTTACGATAGTTGTATGTCACTATGACTATAAATACCCCCTCCATACTTCCATGGAGGGGTGAAGCTCACATTTTGTAAAAGTGTGTGTGTGTGTTTTTTTTCTCTCTAACATACACATCTTCCCATCTTTCTTCCTTTATTCTCTAATAATATGGCTACACATTTATTCTACTTTACCATACCTCCAGATCAGTTTTAATCCCTGATATTATATGTCATTTATCATCTACATTTTCTATTTGGATAATTAATGCACTTTCTTCAATAAAATATCTTTCTTTACTCTAAAGAAACTTCTTTTACACACGGTCCAATAAGAAACCTTGTTATTAATCGATAGAAATTTAATTCCCTCTCTCTACCAGCACTTCGTATTTCACTCGAATGAAACCCAAGATTAGAATTTAAATTCTTATGATTTTTGTTCATCAACAAGTCCATATGGCCAATCTAAAGTACTCTGACAAGCATAACATGGTCGCTTTCTTGAAGAAACCAAATGAAAGGATTGGTTTCGCTAAGGTAGTAGATTTCCTTAAAGGTACATCTCTCAGGTATGCCTTAACTCATAATCCTACTATTTATGACTCCCTAGTCAAACAGTTCTGGCAAACTGCCACAGTTAGAACATTTGCTAATGGGACTCAACAATTAATAGCATCTATATACTCTACAGAGTATAATATTACTAAGGCATCTGTCAGAAGTAAACTTCAATTGGCAGATGCAACAGGAATACATAATTTATCTGATGCTGAAATATATGCTGGATTAGCCACATTGGGGTATGTTACTGAGGGCAAATTAACTTTTTGGAAAAAGAATTTTACACCCACTAGAAATTTCTAATCCATCATATTTTACACTGCTTAAGCCCTAAGTCTAGTGGATGGGATCAATTTGGTAGTACTATTGCTACTGCATTAATTTGTCTATCTAGCAATAGGTTTAAAATTTTTCTAAAATGATTTTTGATGGGATTGTTCATAACATAGAGAGTAATACAAAATTTTTAATGTATTTAAGGTTTTTACAAATTATTTTGGATATTACAACTGAAAATAAAGAAAGGTATTTAGCCTCCACTTTGACCAAAAAGATTTTTGCAAACATGAAAAGGGGTTATGCAGGGGATTTTGTACCATTGTTGCCTGCTATGTTGGCAGGTGCAGCTATGGATCCAGGTGAAGGATCAGCACAACTAGATGAACCCCATCACACACCTGTTGATCCACTACCATCCACATCCCTACCCCCTATTCAATTACCACCTCATTCACCTCATCAATCACCACCTCATTCACCTCATCAATCACTACCTCATTCACCTCATCAATCAACACCTCATTCACCACATCAATTACTACCTTATTCCCCACCTCATTACTCGTCACCTAGGTCCTATGAAGCACCTCTCCCTAAAGGTAATACATCAAGAAGTGCTGAGGACAGTATGCAACTTAAAGAATTAATGGATATTGTACCTAAGTTGGTGACCAGAATTGAAACTTTAGAGACAGAGCTGTAATAGACAAAGATAACTTATGGAAAGGCAGTTCTCACCTTGGTTAAAAGGGTAAAGATTTTGGAAAAGGCATTAAAAAGAAAGACACAGAAGGTGGTAATATCTAAATCAGAGGGTGAAGAACCAGAGGATTAGGGGAGGA
>BQNB010075136.1:0-15915 GCA_026074375.1 Tanacetum coccineum | reverse complement strand
CATGAGATATTATTATTATTTATTTATCACTAGTGATACTACAATGTCAGAGGTAATAAATGTTAAGCCACGGGTGAATCTTACTTTATAAAGGTATTGGTATAGGGTTTAGTGGCTAGGGGTTTTGGTATAATGTTTAGTGGTTAGGGGTTTAGAGTTTAGGGTATAGATTTTAAAGTTTATGTATATATATCACTTGTGATATTACACATATTGGTTTGAGGTTTAGGTTTTTGGTATAGGGTAGTGGTCAGGGGTTTAGGGTTTTTGGTATATATTTTTAAAGTTTATGTATATATCACTTGTGATAGGGGTTTAAGTATAGGGTTTAGTGGTTAGGGGTTTAGAGTTTTTGGTATAGGGATTAGCGGTTAGGGAGGGGGTTTAGGGTTATTGGCATAGGGTTTAGTGGTGAGAGGTTTAGGTTTTTTGTATATGGTTTAGTGGTTAAGTGTTTAGGTTTTTTGGTATAGGGTTTAGTGGTTAAGGGTTTAGGTTTTTTGTATAAGGTTTAGTATATATCACTTGTGATATTATACCTAGTGGTTAGGTATTATACCTAGTGGTTAGGTATTTAGGGTTTTTGGTATAAGGTTTAATGGTTAGTGGTTTAGGATTTTTGGTATATATTTTAAAGTTAATGTATATATCAGTTGTGATATTATACCTAGTGGTTAGGGATTTAGGGTTTAATGATTAGGGGTTAAGGGTTTTTGGTATAGATTTTAAAATTTTATGTATATTTCATTTGTGATATTATACCTAGTGGTTAGGGGTTTAGGGTTTTTTGGTATAGAGTTTAGTGGTTAGGGGTTTAGGGTTTTTGGTATAGATTTTAGGATTTATGTATATATCACTTGTGATATTATATCTAGTGGTTAGCGATTTAGGGTTGTTGGTATAGAGTTTAGTGGTTAAGGGTTTAGGGTTTTTAGTATAGGGTTTAGCGGTTAGTGGTTTAGGGTTTAGTGGTCAGGTGTTTAGAGTTTTTGGTAAGGTTTAGTGGTTTATGTATACATCATTTGTGATATTATACCTAGTGGTTATGGGTTTTGGGTTTTGGGTTTTGGGTATGAGCTTTAGTAGTTATGAGTTTAGGGTTTTGGTATAGGTTTTAAATTTTATGTATACATCACTTGTGATATTATACCTAGTGGTTAGGGGTTTAAGGTTTAAGGTTTTAGGTATATGGTTTAATGGTTAAGGGTTTAAGGTTTTTGGTATATATTTTAAAGTTTATATATATCACTTGTGATATTATACCTAGTGGTTAGGGGTTAATGGTTTTTGGTATAGGGTTTAGTAGTTAGGGGTTTAGGGTTTTTGGTATAGATTTTAGAATTTATGTATATATCACTTGTGATATTATATCTAGTGCTTAGGGGTTTAGAGTTTTTGGTATAGAGTTTAATGGTTAGAGGTTTAGGGATTTTGATATATATTTTGAAGTTTATGTATATATATCACTTGTGATATTATACCTAATGGTTAGGGGTTTAGGGTTTTGGTATAGGGTTTAGTGGTTAGGGGTTTAGGGTTTTTGGTATAGGGTTTAGTGGTTAGGGATTTAGGGTTTTTGATATAGGGTTTAGTGGTTAGGGAGGGGGGTTTAGGGTTTTTGGTATTGGGTTTAGCGGTTAGTAGTTTAGGGTTTTGGTATAGCGTTTAGTAGTTAGTTGTTTAAGATTTTTGGTATAGGGTTTAGTGGTTATGGGTTTAGGGTTTTTGGTGTAGGTTTTAAAGTTTATGTATACATCACTTGTGATATTATACGTAGTGTTTAAGGGTTTAGAGTTTTTTTGTATAGGGTTTACTGGTTAGGAGTTTAAGGTTTTTGGTATATATTTTAAAGTTTATGTATACATCACTTGTGATATTATATTTAGTGGTTAGTGGTTTAGAGTTTTTGATATATGTTTTAGTGGTTAGGGGTTTAGGGTTTTTGGTATAGATCTTAAAGTTTATATACATGTCACTTGTGATATTTTACCTAGTGGTTAAGGGTTTAAGGTTTAGTGGTTAGGGGTTTAGGGTTTTTGGTATAATATCGTTGATAGATAACGTATGAAAACAGAAGCAACCGATTGATAACTACCAAAAACGTCTCAAAATGGCCAAATACGTTTGACCACGGACGAAAAAGCACGAAAGCTGGCGAAAATGCGCGAAAGCTTAAGAAAACGCGTGAAAACGGACGAAAACGCGCGCATGCGGACGAAAGCGTGCGAAAACGTAAGAAAATGTCAAAAAACAGACAAAAACATGTGAAAACGAAAGAAAACGTAAGAAATTATGCGAGAACATAAGAAAATGTGTGAGAACGTCTAGAAACAAACAAAAACGCGCGAAAACGGACGAAAACGTGCAAAAACAGACGAAAACGCGTGAAAGCTGACGAAAACGCGCGAAAGCCGACGAAAACGCGCAAATGCGGACGAAAGCATAATAAAATGTCCAAAGACGTGTAAAAACGTGTGAAAGCGAAAGAAAACGTGCGAAAAAGGACGAAAACAAAAGAAAAGGTGTGAAAACAAACGAAAACGTGCGAAAACGAACAAAAACGTGTGAAAACGTAAGAAATAGTGCGAGAACATAAGAAAATGCGCGAGATCGTCTAAAAAGGAATGAAAACGCGCGAAAACATGTGAAAACAAACGAAAACACGCGAAAGCGTATGAAAACGTGCGAAAGCGGATGAAAACGTAAAAAAACGTAAAAACGTAAAAAAACATACAAAAACGTAAAAAAACGTAAAAACGTAAAAAAAACATACAAAATGTCAAAAAGGTTAATTAATTGCAATTTGGGTAAGATTTGCCAACTCTACAAATAATGAGGGAGCGGTTAGTGTGAGTTTTAATAAATTTACACTTTTGGTCCCTCCATGTTTTTTTTATTCTTAAATCTTGTCTTTTTAATCTAATGAAATAGATGGTCTAGATTTGTCCCTTAGTATGTAGGGAGAAACTAGTATGCAAAATAACTCACCTCCATTCAACTAATTTCTTTTTTCTGTTTATGTAGTGATTGATAAAACAAAATATTTTTCCAACTTTGTGAGCTTATTAGACTTTACGAACATACATGTTTGGTTACAATGATTGATGCGGTTGTCGTAAGAAACTTCTACAACAAGTTTTACAACTCCCTAGGCAGAGTACCTAACCGTTGTATATAGGCAAGACTCGGGGGTTGTTATCGTTCTCTAGGAAAATAGGTTGGGAAGGCTTGATCACGGTCTAACAGAATTATAGGGGTCGAGAAAAGATTATTTTTGTATTTTTATATTTATAAGAAAGCAATAAAATCATATGTTTGAGAGGTTTGGTTGGTTTTAGCTGTTAAACTAAATAATAAACTACGCTAATGGCGATAACAATATAATAAAAAGATTGTATTCATTTAATCATGTATTACTCCCTAGATTGCTTCTCCTAGTGTTGTTGCTTTGTCACACTTGTGATGATCTTTGTAATTATTTCCTAAGTCGTGAACAGATTACACGAACCCGCCGTCTATTTAATATTCCTTTAGGGCAACGTACAAGTAAGGTAGTATGAAGACTATTATCAAGCCCCCAAGAGTATATTAAATGCATTTGAAATATATTAAAAGTGGATCAATCATATTAAGAGTAAGGTAGTATGAAGACTGTTACCGATGGTATCCTTTCTACACAACCATGTTTCCCTAGACATATCAACAACGATATAGACAAAAGCTGGTTTTCTAAAGCCTAACATGCATATTCATCACAAGAAGCAACGTCACTAAGATTTACATTCTAGGTTTCATACAATCTTAATGAATATAATAAGGAGTTTAGCCAAGCATGTTAAAGATAAAGCAAAAACAATAAAGAATCAAAACACATAGACATATTGAATGATTAAGATAGTTCTTACTGATTTTAAAAACATGAATTAAAGGAGATAACAATAGGGTTTTGAAGCCCTAAAATCGTCCCCTAATAAGTTGCCAAATGAACTAGGGTTCGTCTCCCTTTTTTACTCTAAAGTTACACAATAACCTATGATCGATGTTGTTACATTAGAGTGACTTTAATGTGCGAGTATCTGTCACTCTTCCTGTTAATAAAGAATAGAATTGTATTTCGTGCACACTCTCTCGGTGTTACGTATGCGTGTTTTGTGCATAAGATGCATTCAGATACACACCCCCCCCCGCCTCTCACTTATCACCCAAAGCTACAGCACGCACTTCGTCCCTGCTGACGTCGGTGAGTCGGTGCGGGGGCCGACCTCTACCATACAGCCGTCAAAGATGTCTGTGACACCATTACTTGGTGAAGTATGGACGCGTTGTGTATAATATGGTTGGACACCGTCTCCAGGCTCTAGACTTTTAATCTTTGAAGAGTCTAGGTTTTGGTCGTAGTCTTGTCTGTTTCTTATCCAAATGAGCCCAAGTCATGTGTATTTCTCCAAATGCCTTCCAAAATGTAATTACCTGAAATGAACGATTAATTACCTATATTTAGGCATAAAATGCACGATTGGGGGTTAAATGACCTCGAAAAAGTGTAGAAAATGACACTCATAAATCCCTACACTTGGATTTTGCTTGTCCTCAAGCATTGGGCTTTTCTACCCATGAGGACAATAGCAATATTAGGGTCATTTAACCTACTCTTTAAAAGTATATTTTACCTACTCTTTAAAAATATTGTACAACACAACCTTCTAGACCTTGTAATTAATAGCACGGAAAGTATACACTAGCACCTCACATAAGTGTTTGGAGATTCTCTCTTTCACTCGGTTGTATATTAAATTATAACATATAAGGGAAACAGAAAATCAACACTCATTACCTGTCATAGCATATAAATTACCATAGGCTTGGTAAAGGATCAAACATCCACCGTTGGGCGCAATTATTATTCATTACTATCTAAGAGGTCTTTATAAAGGGTTGTGGGATGTAGGTGTAAGATAACATATAATGGAAACTGAAACAGATGGGATACATTTGGGTGGTGACTTTAGGGTGGAAGGGTTAGCTAATTATTTACACGAATACACGCTAGTTTGGTTGCTAAGCCAAGACTTGGACGAAGATCTACAAACTCTACACAACTCTACATCAATCTCTTTCTTTTTCTTTTCACATTTTTTTGAATAACATAATACATCACATGGGGTTTATAATACGTACCCCTACACTTGAGCTTTTACATGCTCGATATTTACAATCTAACTAATGACCCGATTTGAGGTGGATCAAACTAACATAAAGATCAATTGACAAACATATGGGGGTATTGACTTAACTTTTCTTCCCCATTCTTCCGCGAAATAAATACTACCATGAATCCCAATCGTCCCAAAACTGTATTTACAAGGATAAGGGCTTAGCAACCGTGTACTCAATAATTAACTTGGGTTTACCACAATAATGTACTAAAGAGGAGTACATACAAGGTAGGCTAAGGCTATTTGGGTATAACGATTGGTTTAAGGGGTGAAAATGTTCTTCATTAATAGTCTGGATTAACTAGAAAATCACGAGAACCGAGAAAAAGGATAGGCTTAGAGGGTTGTACTAGGGGTATCCTGCACTAATAATAAGTGTATAGCAAGGGTGTGGGATAGTTATATGATCGGTGTGACCATCATAACAATTACAGGTTTAAAACATAGGTTAAACCTAATGCCTCTTATCAAGCAAATCCTAATACTTACTATGCGGTCTCGGAATGCATCACAATAACTAGTTCTAGAATTTAATATGCTACCGGTAAAGTATATAAATTTAATACCGATCTCATCTCCAGAAAGGCTACAAAGACCACACTTACACGATCCATTAACAACGAAATTGACACATCATGACTGCTCAATCCTTAACTCAAAAAAGCTAAAGGTATAAACTATCTTGGGTATCAAAAATGGATACCCGAATTCCTAAAGATCTAAAGGTGAACCTCACATTTTTGGGTGGAATTCTGAGTTTTTGTGCTAGTCATATAAATTTCTATCCATGAGAGAACGCTATTAATACTCGGTTTTCATGGTGTGTATCTAAAAAATGTTAAATTTTGGTTAAAATTACCTTTTTATGCTATGTTTCGATATATTACATATCATTTTAAAGCTAAAGCAAATGGCAAATGAAAGAATAGTTCCTAAGGCTTATTTCCCCCCTACACTTAAGTTGAACATTGTCCCCAATGTTCTATAGAAGTACCCGTAAGAACAAATTAAAGAGATAAGAAAACAAGTAAAAGAAACTAGTACTCCCCTAGTTTGCTCAATAATGGAGAAGAAACATGCGATAGACTGTTAATCAGACCGTCTCAAGAATCATCCAATTGAAATTTTCTAAGAACTTCCAAGCTTATTCGCATCAAATATAACCTGTAGTCAAAGACAAAGACAACTACACCAAGCATAAAATGTACGTTATAATAATATACAGTGTGAAATTAGGGTGACTCTATAAAGCAGTAAAGATAGGATGAGAGAATTGTTAAACTCATGGTTTTGCAGGTTTATAAAAGAATTACTACTTTCTTAAGTGTTGTACAAGTTTTATTTTCAAAAACACTTAAATTTTTTGAGTTTTCCTTAGTAACTGGGCATTTGACGCCATTAGGAATATCCTAACCCCATCACAGGTGTAGTTGTAACGGCGTCGCGTGCAAATCGTGATGCCGTCTCCACATTCTGTGAAAACTCATATTTTGTTTTTGATGAAAAATTTCCTGCACTCATTCTTATAAGTTATTTTCCTGTATAAAATGCTGCATAAAAAACTGAGAATTAATAATTCAATCATATGACTCGAAATTGACACGAATTAATTTAACAATTTATTTTAAATGCTTGAATCTGGTTCTAAAAACTAGATAATTCCACTACACTTATTTTGATACAAAATACATTTGATTGCAAATAAGACGAAGTTTCAAATATACAAAGCATGATTACAAAATAATTCAAACATAATAAAACAAACAATAAAGAATTAAAATACACAAGACACTCCTAATTGCGGGAAAAGTAAATATTGGGTTGCCTCCCAAAAAGCGTTTTTCATTATTTACGAGTCTTGTAGCTAGACTCGAAGTCACACGTCCTTACGTGACTTCTTCTTCATCATCTATTCCAGTTAGGCATTCAGGTCCAAGCTGTAGGCATTCTTTGTAAAATCCTAATATCTTGCTCATCACGTACTCTACTCCTCTTCTCTTGTCCTCTTCGTTTATAAGGTAGACCGATTTTGTGTGCTCTTTTTCTAAGTTCGACAATGAGTTGTACTGTTCTATCTTATGAGGCATCTTATAGGAAACTTCATCGTTTCCGTTGGTGAACCTAACTACTCCTTCAGGTGGGTTGGTATGTGCTTAAATACACATACCTCTTACCTTTAAAAAACGAGCTAAAATAACCAAAAACGGACTTAAAATGCCAAATATATGCTTGTTTTGCTAACTGTGTTGTGCAGGAACGGATAACCAAGAAAAGGACGAAAAACAAAGCCAAAACGACAAAACCGGACTCGGAATGGAAAAGACTGTGAAAGACAAAGCCAAATCAAAGCCGAAAAGTCAATCAAGTCAAAAAGTCAACAGAAAAGTCAACTGGTCAAGGTCAAAGTCAACCCAAGTCAACCCCGACAAATCCAAAAGTCAACAAGTCCAAAAATATAAGTTTGGGGTTGAAATTGTAAAAACCCTAAACTTACATTTAATGAAGAAAAGAGAAAATGAATGGCAAGGGTGCAAACTGCCATTTCTGCAAAGTTACACCACAAGGGCCAAAACTGTCAACCCTTGTAACTTGTAAACCCCAAGGACGTGTGGTGCAATAGTCTCATAAACGTTTGGGGACTTGTTTTGCCAAGTCCCCAAAGTTATAACCCAACAAGGACCGTGGGTGCAATAACAACTATAACCTAGAGGGACCATTTTTGCCAAACGGGGAAACTCATCCCCTGTCTCCTCCAAACAATCTTTCCCGCCTTTTTTGAAACCCAAAACCCACTCACGGGTTAACAACCCTTCTTTTACCCTGCACCTCAAAAACCCCATGAACAAACACCTTCCCCCTCCTCCACTAAAACCCTCAGCCATGTTGGCAATCCCCCATCTCCCAAAAACCTAATAGACGGTTGAGATTTGTTTTTGGCTTTGCTCTCACCAAACTAACACAACAAGCACATTAGCAGCTTATAAAAAGGGAAGAAGAAGACAGAAGTTAGTGAGTAGTTAGTTGTTGTTTTTACTTTAATTTTCAGTTTTATAATTTTCTTCAATATTAAGCAATTTTCTTTCGAGTCTTTTAAATAGCTTTAAAGCTCTTGTACTCTTCTTTTCTAATCTTGTACTTAATCATTTTAGCAATATCAATTCAGTTTACAAGTGTTCTTTTCATTTGATTTCAATTTGAAGTGATTTTTATCAAATAAGCTCTTAATAAGCTCAATTGAGCTTATTACTGTTCACAAGATAAAATTTAGTTAAAATTCTGTCTTAAGCTAGTCATTTACTTACCTTTATCAATTTGCATTCAAACATGACACTAGTAATAGTTTTGAGCTCAATTTGAAGTACAAAGGAACAATAAGCTCAAAATCCAAGCTTATGATGTTGAAGGCATTGGAAGCCACTTAGGTTTATGATTTGAGGTCACTCACTCTACAAGAGTGACCTCTAGTTCTGAGACTCCAAAAAATCAGGTTTAACTTTCTCATTTCAATTTAGCATTTGAAAAGCCTATTACATAGTACATTTTTCTTTTGAATCTTATGCTTAATTCTGTTCTATTTTCCCAATTAGCTTATATCTGTGTTAGTTTTAAGTTTTCTAAGTGGAAACTCATTTAGATTTTAGTACTTTACAAATTCTGTTAAAGTCATAGTAAATAGCTAGAAGACTAGTTTGTTTTAACAAATAAGCTGTGAACTTTAGTTGTTAATAAGCTCTATTAGGTCATTTAGAGTGGAAGTAGATAGAAGGATTTAAGAGTTTTAGTTTTTAAATAGGATTTAATCACATTTAGTTGTGACAGCTTAGAATTAAGGAGTGTTTGGATTAGGTTTAAATTGACTCTTAAAGTCAACTAAACCTTGTCAAAACCTTTCAACTAGTTGAGCTTTGACATATAACAAGGATCTAAACAGGTTTTAGAAGTTAGATTTTAGTTTTACAAGTTCTATAGTTTATAAACTTTGTTTCCTGCACGGACCAGTTTTTGTTTATATTACATGATAGAAATTAAAGAATTTAAGGAAAGGATAGTCCAAGTTTAGTTACTATAGATTTTTATACATGAATTGAATTAGTTTAGTCATAATGAAGTAGAGTTTAAACCTGTAGTCTTATGCCTTGCACACTGCATCAGCATTACATTTCAATTCAGTGAAGTTTTTGCCATTTTATTCTTTGAGATTTTTCATTTCCATGAGAACTATTGGAAAACCTTTTATCTAGGTTGATTTTAGAAAGCTAGGGTAGCTTATTGACAAAGTTTCAGCATCTAGAGTCCAAAAATAAGCTTTTTAGTTTAAGTGAAAAAAGCTCTAAAACTGATTCATTAAAACTAGCACTTTTTCATCCTAATTTTCTTTCTAAATTTGTTAAGAATAGGTTAATTTTAGCTTAAATCCATTTAATACACATCTTAAGCTAGAAGTAGTTTCTTTTGCTTTTAATTTTCATCAAGAAATAAGCTGAGAATAAAGTCCAATCAAAAATTTGTTAAATAAGCACTTTCTGTAACAGCTTAACATTTGCTTATTTTCTGGCTTATTCTTTTGTTTAAAGTTAGAAGTCCTTTTATTAAAGTTGTAGAGAATAAGCTCTTTTATAACTTTTTAGTTTTAAGTTTTTGCTAAAACTCATTTTTTTTATAAGCTAAAAATAAGCTATGTCGCGAGGTGTGTTTTGTACTTTTTCCATAGATCGAGGTTATTCGTTTGCACTATAGTGTAAATTTCCCATAGTTCGCCCGCCTACCTTTCACTTTACTTTTGTACAAATTCTACCCTAGAGTTTTACCAAAAAAAAAGAGAAGGGAAGACAAGGGACCCGGGTGAGCAAGGCTCGAACCCGGGACCCCTCGATACATCCCCTCCCTTTCAAGCATACTTACCACTGCGCCCTTGGGTCTTTTTCGTTAAAGACCCAAGGCACATGGTATTTATGTACCTTTTAAGCTTATAAGCTTAATAAGCTGAAACAGCTTATTACGGGCTTATTTCTCAAGCAAGCTTGTGTTTTCTTATTTTTCGTAGGATCATTATAGTGTCTAGTATTTTTTGTAAATTTTTCAGAATTTTTAGTAATCATTTAATATTTTTTATAGATGTAATTATATAAAGAGTTATTAATACATATAAAATACAAAAAATTATCAAAAAAGATATTTTGCTTTTTTAGAAAATTTCTTTATCATCTGTTTGTAGGAAAAATATAAAATTTTTCGTAGGGTCATTTTTACAAACTTTTTTGTACTTTTTAAGCAAGGTCCGGGTGCGGGATTTGTTTGACTCGTTTTTGGGTCAAACGAACTCGTTTTCGGTCTAGTCCTTTTTCATATCTTCTTATTGCCATAGAGTAAGTTTAGAATCGAAAATTTCTTCGTAGGCTTATTTTAAAGATTTAGGTTATTTTCCCCCTTTTGTTCGGGATTCGGGCCTCGTTTTCTAGTTTAATTTCATAATTTTTAGGTTTACTTAAACGTTTTAGTCCGTTATTATCTAATTTGACTTTTTCAACTTCCCAAACCAATTCCTCCCTTCAAACTCAAATCTTCGATCGAATCGATTTTACCATTCCCAGCCTCGTTGGGATTTTACGACCCGGAAAGCTCTATACTACTTCTCGTATCATTGACTCTGCTTATAGACTATTCTTGCTATATATTAATATTTCATTATAATTATATAAAATTTTAAGGTATATTCAGCGCGGTTCAATTTTATTGGCGCCGCTGCCGGGGAGGCTGTGAAGCAGATTATCGTTACGTTTGATCAATTGTGTTTGAAACTGTGAATATTTTCTTTTATTATAAAAATATAAAAAAGTACAAAAATATTTTTCATTTATTTTAGTATAATTATCAGATAAAAAAACAAAGAAAAACCAAAAACATAAAAACATTGTCCATAAAACAAAGAAAATAAAATTCACAAATTGGTAAAATACCAAAATATAATATTCTCAACTGAGGTATTATCATAATAATTTCCGGTGAACTTGTTGGTTCCCAACTCGAACAAAAGATTTAAAACTTGCTTTTGTGTCTCTTACACGTACGGCTTCACCATAGAAAAGTTAACAAACTATAAAGTGTAAAAGTTGAGGTGTTATCCTAGGAACTACGACCCGAAAGGAGAAATAAGCTTCGCGCTATTCCTACTCCTCCGCTCACCTGTGCGTTTATCTTTTTGAGAGCTACCGTGAAGTAAGTAGACTATCAGGTTTAAGTTGTCTTATCATTTTGTCCGTTAAAATAAATTGTGAATTAATGGAAAACCCAAAAATAATCTTCTTTTTCTTTGTATCAATTAATTCTTTTCTTATCGATCTTCATGTTTAATTCTTATGACGTCATTCGATCATCGTTTGAATCCAATTTACGCGATCAAAGAATGCTCGTCTTGTGGAAGTTTGTACACTTCAAACTGTGGTTGTTCGAAAGGGAGTCTTAAAGACAAGATTCTTGTTCCTGAACCCCCTCGAAATTGTGAAAGGTGTGCAAAGTGTGGGACCCCGGTTGATGGTCCGTATTGTCAAGGATGTGCTCTTTTACGAAAGGAATTTATGGAAAGTTTGCTTACAAACTGTGTGGAAAATGAATTTTTCAAAGACTTCCAAGACACTTCCAAATGTAGTTAGTCAAACTACTTACGACAACTAGATTCAATGATTGAACTAATATCCTCGACAATCATGAAGTCTACATCATAAGTGAAGTTTCCTACGAAAATATGCATCCCTTTAATCCTTCCTGTGAAATTGCTAACTCCTAATTCCAAACTTTCCTTAGGTCAAGTTTTCTCCTCTGATCTCCAATTATACATCATTCGTCATTAAATTTTAAAGGGGATTTAGGTCAATGTAGGTTTTTTCCACATTTCACATGCCCAATTTTGTAACACCCCCAAAATCAGTAGCAGCGGAATGGGTAATAAAAATGGGGGTGCTACGTCAAAGTACAACAATGCAAGATAAATGGAAACAACCTAAAATGGACGTTTTATGATAAGATTTCATTCGTGCCATAACCCAATATATCATAGTTCATACCTTAGGTCCCATATTATCAAAATAGTAAATAAACATTTCAGTACAGATTTAATTAAACAAAAGGCTTTATAATACCCAAAAGATGACTTAAGTTCTTGAAAGATAAATAAAAGTTTGCATAGAAAATAGATAAAACACAGAATCTGTCTTCATGATATCCGCCAAGGCACCCGCCAATCTTTCCATACCCTATACTGAAATACATCCTAAAAGTCAACACAAAGGTTAGTGAAATCCTAGGTTTATGTAAAAAGGGTGGACCACAAGATCGAAGTAATAGTAGACTCCTTGACACACATTCAGTATCCAAAACTGTTTTATTAGTTAACTAAGCCATGACCTCAAGCCTTATCTAGATTGTGCCCCAATCAAGAATATAGGATAGCTTGCCAACACCTAACACCTCTCAATGGTTAATGCACCTTGATCAAACTAGTGACCCAAGGAAAGGTGGGGATTGTCAGTCCGATAGATCTATCCACAACACTTGTATTTACTACAATAGCAATTAACGGTTCATGATAAAAAGGACTTCACGGCAATAAGGTAACTTAGCAATAAATTCAGGCACGAAATCTGGATAGCATACACTTTGTAGAACACATAAAACACTTAGAAAAACACTTGTGTCCAATAGTAAAACAAGCAATGTAATTCACCCCGTAGATTTTGTAAAACAATCACGTAGTAAAAAGGGGGAGTGAATGGTAATCAACAAGTATTCACAATAGAAAAATGCGTCACAAGTAAACTGAAGGTCAATCTAATCCAATATAGGTCGTATAAGACAAACAACTTTGATTATTTATAGGTTCGTATAGCTCATCATACTGATCGTTTTCGGGCTACATAATTAAGAGGGACGATGTATGATGCGTTATTCGGGAGCTAGGACATTTTAAATCGTAATCCAACAACTCGTGCGATACGCCACCCCGAAGAGGCCTCATTATGAAACTCCCTAGTAATATAGTACTTTGATTAACTAATACCACATATAATTCTATATAGCTACATCACCATCTAATCGTTTTAGTGAAATCATATTTATAGTATAAGAGAAAGCGTTTTAAAAGTATACTTTAGTATAAACTTGGGGGGGGCGGCGTAACTTTCTCGTTTTTAGTCCGTGTTTCTTTCGTTTCTTACGTCCACGCCTTCGTATTAAGACGAGTTATCAAAATATAACATTTTCAAAATTTGAGTTTTTCTGATGAATAGTGATTTTACTGTTCATAACAGTTATATATTTATTTTTATAGATTTAGTTATCGTAAATCTCGTAAATGTCGTAACTTATTCGTTTTAACTCCGTTTTTAGCGATTCTTTCGAGTACGTTCTCGTATTTAAAAGTTTTATCATATTAATGATGTTTTAAAAATATAAGTTTCTGTGGTGAATAGTAATTTTTATAAAAATAGTTTTATAAAAGTATATATTTAACGTAAACTTGAAATCGTCGTATCTTTTTCGTTATAAATCGGTTTTTCGAGTTTCTTATCATTTTGGAATCGTCATGAGGTGTACTATCTTTCTAAGGTGTTAAACCTACTGTCTAAAATACGAAATCCAACAGCCCCTTTTGAAATCTTTAGGTGTGCTCATTTTTATAACTTGTTTTCTATACTTTTCAACTTAATAAATACCACAAGTTATCCAATACTTATTATATACTTGTCTTACATTTTATAAAGTTCATGATCCATATTTATATCCATATAACATGTGTACAAGTTCATAAAATCATGTTTACAAGAAAAATCCACTTTTACAAGTTAAACATATCCTAAGTGGTGATTTAGTTATATAGAACATGTAAACACATAAAAATGATAAAAGTAAAGACATAAAGGTTTATAGATAACCTTATAGTGATGAATGATGATGAGAAATATAATCTAAACCCTTGTTTAGATTTTTAAACCAAGCTTGCAAGAATGAAACCCTAATTTTTCTAAAGAACCCAAACTTCCTTTATCTTGCTTCAACACTTGTAAAGGCTTAACCTAACCTTCAAACCATCTTAGTAGGTCTTAGATATGTTGTGTGTATGCTTGTATAAGTGGTAGAAAAATTTATATGGGTTGTGTATATTGAGGGTTTTGAGCCGTGAGCTAGAGAGGAGGAGGGAGAAGAGATTTTGTGAACTTTCACCTTAGAAATGAAGAGTGTGTGTTCTTTCTTACTAGCTACTTTACTTATATACTTCTTGGACTTAGATGAGATCAAGACTAGATTCATAAAAACACCATGAGGGTTTTTAAGGAAGTACTTGGTCCTTGTGATTAATATTGTGTTTTTATGTTCCTAAAAGATGAGATAAGTTCCATGAGTTAAGGATGATGTTGGCTAGATATTATCTTGCTAGAAAAATAGAAGTGTTACTTGCAAAATGTGTAAGTATAAGTTTTAATGTATGTTGTAGTTTCTATCTAGAATTATATACTTGTAATTTGTAAAGTCTTGCTTATTTCTTTTAAATGTGGGTCGTCCCATATGATGTACATGGGTAAGGTTTTGTAAACTTTGATCATTGTAAATAAAAATGGTTATTTGTTGAAGCGTAGATTAATTTTGGTGATTCCGGGAATGCCTAAATGTATTTAATTGCGAAACGTAAACGTTTTACGCAACCAATAAAATAAAATATAAAAATTTGATTATTACCTTCGTAAAATAATATATTGCTTGCTTGACAAAAACTTTAATTCGTTTGGTGTCCGTTTACGCCAATTGATAATTTATAGCTTACGCGATTTAACTTAACTATTAAAATTAAAAGTAAACGCGTACGAGAGAAAAAAAATAATTAGTGAAATATATGACGTCATAAATGACCTTAAAATACGGAATGTTACAGTCTCCTCCGGTTGGAAGAGCCTTGTCCTCAAGGCTCAAGTTGCGGTACTTGTGCAAAGTACGGGTTCGGAGAAAAGATGCGGATATTTCTTCCGGAATGATGTTGATGAAGAGGTGTAGATACTTTTTACTATTATTATTATTATTATTATTTTTTTAACAGTGTCCCAACGGTCGGTGAACAGTAACCCCCAACGGTTACTTTCCCCCTTTTTATACAAAATTTTCTCCTCCATTTCTCCATACAACACTTAATCTTTCACTTACATTTTCTCTTATCCAATCCTCAAAAATGTTGCACATCATCACGATCTTGGCGATGGCGACCGCGATAGCACTCGGCATTTATCTTGCCTACTTCCCATACGAAGAAGGATTTCAGTATTTGGCCTTTATTCTAGCAATTCTCGTGCCCCTCATCGTTCTTGCAATCGGCGCAGATCTCTTTTGGAAGGAATAGATATTAGGGGAGGGTTGTAATAAAACTTGTATTTCCTTTATGTTCTTATGTAATCTTATTTCTAAGATAATAAATGGATGTTGTGGCAATAAATCTTTTTGTTACTTTTATTTATGCCTTTCGATAATTTCGTTACCACGCTTGGTAACTCGTTTGCATTTCCCTTCTAAATTGATTTAACTTGGGTGTTTCAAGATTTGTGATGTTGGTTTAATATTTATTGTTGCGACCAAGGCTCGGCTCCTAGTGGGCTTATTTGTTCCCTTCAGCTTAACGTGTCAGTTGTAACACTTTTTTTTTGATGATGTCGACTTTATA